>CAKAEH010001245.1:0-97930 GCA_916381525.1 Cercopithifilaria johnstoni
CTAATAAAATATTTATGTTGACTTTTCCAGAGGTCATCGGCCTCATTTTGTGCCAAAGAAAAAAGAGCAATAGAATTAATCTTTTCAGAGATCATCAGGCTTTTTTGGTAGATGTAAGGAAAACGGACAGGAAAACGGTTTTTACTTATACAATAAAATTAAAATAATTCCAGCAATCCATTCCATCCGAACAATCTTACTGCAATATATTATCTTTGTCTTTTACAGAGAAATTTTGTAGTCAATAAATGAATGAATGTTTTCTATGATAAGATAAGTTGCTTTGATGAATATGAATAATAGTTCAATTTAAAAAATTTTAATATTTTATTTAAATGAATATTTTTCAATGTATTGGCGAAATGAGAAAATTAGCTCGCCAACTATTTTAATCTCTAAAAACTATTCCTTAAAATAATTTTTCTTTTTAATCATTACAATTTGAGAAGTATTCCCCATATGCTAATTGTCCGAGCATTAGAAATATTCAATTATCACCTGTGTTAAGGTTGTTGTTGTTAGCTAGCTAGCCTTCGCATGTTAAATTAAACTGAAGTAAGTGAACATCAATTTTAGATGAAATTATAGTAGGAAGAAATGTTAGAAATTTTATTATATATTTCATCAAAGAAGAAAATTTCTTTGAAATTATTTCTAATTTTGACCCCAATGAAGAAAATAACACTTCAAAGCCAATTAAAGTTAGCAAATTCACTTAACTTTTCATCTCTAACCTACGTAAATCATCAAAATTTAAATGAAAGATGAATAAGAATCTCTCAATGATCGGGGAAATCTTTCCAAATAAGTACCTCCCAATGGTCGGGGATATCTTCCCCTAATCACCAAACCGACGAATCATTTTCATTTATTCACAATTGGAAGGGAAGAGGAAGAGATTAATGTAAATGAAATCGGCAAAATTAAAAACAAAATGAATAAGCATAATTTTGAAATGTGTATTTAAAAATGACAAGAATTTTCAAAAGATAAGAGTAACTGATATTATCAGTGATTAAAAGGATAGAAAGATCAAAATGGAAGTGAGAAAAATGTGAGAGTTAAGAATGTCATGCGTGTCGCATTGGTTTGTTAATATCCGATGGTCATAAATGTCATCGACTTCCACTCATCTTTTCTGCATTCAAATTTTGCTGAAAGGAATAGACATTGAATGAAATCGCATAATGACATTAGGAAAAGACAGACAGATAAACGCATATATGGATGGATGTGGACAATGAGGCTAGACAACAAAAATAAATAAAATAATAGCATGCAGTTATTGCATGGCAGTATGGTAACATCCAGCAAAGAGCAAGAGAAACGGAAGAAAGAGCAAACAAATGCTGGAGGGAAACAGAGATGTGAGGTCATTTCCACCTGATTTAGCAATTTTTATTCGTTGAAAATAGAAATTAATTCAATTTTACTTTCTATCAGATTTATTGAAATTATAAAATAGCAATTGAATAAAGAGAATTTTCACTTTGAAAATCAAATAAATGTAAGTAAACTTCACTTTTTTTCCTTTTCCGTTTATTTGTTTTCGTTTTGTGAGAATAATTTCAATTCCGATTTAACTCTTTTACGATAATTAACTATAATTATAATTAACAACGATATAGCATTGGCAATAATTTAGATTTGGGCACATTTTTTTTGAGAAATTTGTTAATGTCATTTAATTATTTAATGAATGGATCGAATTACAGAAAACAAAATAAGTGAAACCGTAAATAGCAAAAGAAAAGCGATTATATTTCTGTTACGAAGAAATGGAATGAATGGATGGATGAATGTAATGAAATGAAATGGAATGAAATGGAATGAAATGAAATGAAATGAATAATGAATGAATGACTTTTAGTTTCACTAATTGATGATTTTTATCAAAAAATGAATGACTTTTTTGTAACTCAAATTTTTACCTTTCTTAGAGTAAAAAAATCGTTGAATAATATTAATTTGATAATATGTATATTGCTGTCACAACAGTTTGCTGCGATGACTAAACAAATTTTAATTGTTGAATTTCCGCTATGCATGGATTGTTTGTTGTTAAGTGAAGCTCTCTTCATCTTGTTATCTTAATTATGTGTTTAAAATTTTGTTTACTTGATGTATTAAAGATAGTTTGACCACGAAATAACTGAGAAATGTCCTTCAGCTTTAATTTCGTTTTTCGAAAAGGAAAAATTTTAAGAACTTCATGATGAATGAATTTTTTTATTGTTTTTAAACGCACTTAAGAGAGTTATCCCTTAAAGGCACAGAAATAGAAACTTTGATTTATTGAAAGTGATTTATTGCTACATACTTTTTAAAATTATTTTGGATTCGTGGCATTTTACGATATAAATTATCATAAGTGTTGAAGATGGTCTGAATATTATAACATTTTGAGATTCAAAATTATAGCTGTCCGTTTACGCTTTTCTTTTGATTGGTCAATTCAAATAGTTTTCATCGAAATAATTGTGCATAAGATGATAATTATTTCTTATAGATATTTTGAACTTGATCCTAAGCTTCTATTATTTTATCAACTTTCAACAAAGTCAAATTTTGGAACAAAATGTTCGTCCTTCCAAGTTCTGCAATTAAAAAGATTTCAGAGTTTTTAAATCATAAAACCGAATAGTAAAATTTGGAATGTTAGAATTATTACATAAAAAAATAAATTATGCAATTAATTGGGAAAAAAAATATATGCTTCAAAACATGCCGACTAAATTGCAAATATGAGTGAAAAAATTTGGCAACAAATTTATAAATAAAAGCAAAGGTGTATTGTACTAAACAATTTCAACGATAAAAGTTAACAATAATGAATTGAAACACTCATTAAATATTATTCACAATAAAAAAATTTTAATGTTAATTTGGAATTTTTGCTATTATTCGAATTTGTTCAGCCTAATAAGATTAACAATATAATATTGTGTATGCCTAATTAATAAAATTAAAGGTTGAGAAAATTAATAAATGGAAGAAATGAAACTTGGAGGAAAATTATAAAAATTGTGAAGGAACTACAAGCACTGCTAATTTGAGAATTATTTAAATAACCTTCGGTGAAATTTCCAGCATGCCTTTTTTGGAGCATTGTTACATTAAGGAATTCATAGCGTTTTTCCTTACTCACAGTAACAATTTTTACAACTGTTTCATACTTGAAATGCTGAAAGCTGACATTATAAGTACCGGGTATTACTAGACGCCAAAAGTCACCATCAGTACTACTTAATATAATCTTGCCAAAACTGTTGATTGCAATTTGAACATCCGGTATTCCGGCACCAGTTATTTTATCCAACACAAATCCAGAAATCGTATGATGAATCTGGAAGAAAATTTTTCCATGCAACTATCAATGCCAAAAAATAGTCATTTTATTTCTCTGTTAGTTAAAGATGGATTAGAGTCAATTACTCCATTCAAAACTACAAGACAAGTTATCGATTATTAATCGTTGATCATTGAAAAGATGCATATTTTCAATATCTGTAAATTATGATCAGAATTGAAAGTATAATTACAACAAAAAATTAATTGTTAATGACATTTATAGCATTACTTATTGTATTTTCTACAGTATTTCAGCGATCTTTTACAGTATATTATTCATTACGTTCCTTTTTTTCCTCCGAAAATTAAAATGTTGCCTTTTCAATAAAGGAAATTAAAGCAAATTTATGCTCATTCCATATTTCCTTTAATTGATCGTCAGTTGAATACTTTGTACAACTTATTTCAATTGTTAATTCGAAGCAGTTCGAAAATACATAATTCCAGTCTTGCATACCACCTGAAATCTTTTCTTAACATTTCTCTTATCAATACAGATTTATTAAAATCCTTAATTTACATGCATAACTTGAAGGAATAATTTTTTATTTCAATTAATCTAATGGTTAATTAATCTACCATATTTAAATATTATTACCAAAGCTACAATTCGAAGATAAGAGAAAAGAACTGGCCTGAAACGCGATACCATTTATTACCATTTGTAATTCCTTCATTGAGATTGCCGTCATCATGATGATTTAAACATCTTGGTCCCTGAATGATACGTTTATATTAGCAGCATTAGATGAAGACAACGAATTAAACTTCCAGAAATATTTTCAAGAATGATATTAAACAGAATAAATTACGTATACGATGGGATAGAGAAATGATTAAGATAATTAAGGATCAGGAAACGAAACTAACTTTCAGTTGTTACATTGTAAAAAGAGCAAATTTTCTCTTAAAACATTTTTTATTAATCATTTATTTATTTGCCATAAAAGTTAACAATATTGACATATACCTTCTTCCACATGTACTTATGTGCTCGAGCATATAAGTAAGAAAGTACCACGAAGAGTTCGTGATCACCTGTTTTTTCCTCGAGACCTTCAATCTTTCCGTCATCATAAGGGAAATTAACCACCATAGAACCATCATGCAGACTTGCTGACAAGACGAAAGGTATTGATCTGAATTTTCAAAATTATTTTCTCTAGTATTAATGGTACCAGTTAAGCTTGACAATGACAATTACTAAGATATCAAATTTTAATAAAAGTTCAATTTCGTTCCATACTTCGTCCATTTTATAATCGCACTAGTTTCCGGTTGAATATTTCGGATCATTGTTGGATTCAACCGTTGTGGAAAATCTCGATTTAAATCCACATCAGCAGCATTCACCCGACCCTTAAATTCGAATTATTTGATTCATTAAAAGTTACTGCTTGGTTTATAAGAATGAATGAAGGAATCCTACGGAAAGACGAATAATCTCATTTGTTTTAGCACACTGTATTTTCAGAAGATTTCTGGCAATATTTTTTGCTTAGAATAAAACATTTCAATTTTTATGAAATATTGGCTCAAATTTAATGAGACTGAAAAATTAATTAATATGCTGTAAAGAAATGACCTGAAGCCAACCATGGCTTTCCGGAATAGCTTCCGTAAATCCATCTGGATTCATTGTTGGTAAGAGATGAATTCGTGTCTTATTCACAAGCCTTGTTAGTACTTCATTTTTCCCGTAATTTACGAGTAGAACATTTGCCAAGCAAAGCAATAATTCTCGACCTGATATCTAGAAAATTTTAGTATTTTTCTCTAAATATGTTTATGAACTTTGATTTAACTTTGAACTATTCCATGAAATTAAAAATTTCTTTCTCTTGTAGTAATTATTAGAGTTTTATAAATAGACTGATAATCTATCATTTAAGTCTTAATTTACAAAAGTTTTTAAGATGAGAAAAAACATTTACCTCATTACCATGAATATTAGCAACATATTTAAATTCCGGTATTCCTGGGATATGCTTCATCGGGAATTTTCCAATAGCTAATACAGTCAGTGGCCTGCCTTGCACTGATTTGCCTATTTCATATAAATACGTTATCTGTGGATATTTCTGATGTAAACTCTGCAAACAATTCATTTTGAATTAAAAATAATAGAAATAAAATGAAATTAAATATCATATGTAAAAAGCAATATATTAGTTAATACTATCATATTATATCAAATCAATAATGAAAGAAACAAAACAAACAGTTAATTCATTAAAAATCTCTTCGTTAGTATGAACTTTGATTTTCATTGTTTCATTGAATGAACCAATCCTTTCCATTATTGTCGTATAATTTTCCATTGTATAATCATTTTCTAAATCTCTGATAATTTTCTGCAAAAATTATTATTTTTATTTTCATTTCTTATACATTCAAGTATTTCAACTTTTCCATTTGTGACAGTTTTGATTGAAAGTAAATTTTTAAAATTATTCTTAGAAATTTAATTTTTGCAGCAAACAATGAAAGTTAACTTGAAAAATTTGAATATTAAGAAAGATATGACTAACAAAATTTTCATATGGATTTAAATAAATTAGAAATTATATTAAATTTTTTGTTATTTAACAAATTAGTAAGAAAGCGGCGATACGTACATTGGTGTCAACTTCACATATTGCGATGTTTAAAACAGCAATTGAAAAACAATATATAATTTGAACGAACATAATGTGTTTTACATCTGAAATAATAATAAATAATGAAGAATTTATTTCCATTAAATTTCAAGAAATTCGAGAAATTCCTTCAATTAATAATATTTTAGATAGAACCAAAATATTCTATAAATGTTGCAAGTAAGTTTTTTAATGATTTTGAAATAATAAAAGGTATTTTCAACGATTTAATAATTTCTAAACAAATTAATCATCTTGCATTATCATTGAAATATTCATACAATGTAGTCAATATCAGTTTTACCATTCCTATCTGTTCTTCTTTAATACTAATATGAATTATTTAAGAGATATGGGATTCTATTGGAAATAAAAGTTGAGAAAGTGTTTTAAAGAAACAAAATGGATAAGAGAGTGTTAGATTGAAATTGTTAACAAAGCGTGAAAAATTATAATTAAAATCGACTCATTAAGAATGGAATGAAAATTAATGATTTACGACAATCAACAGAAATGAAACAGAAATATATGAGAAATTTGCACAATTAATTTATTAAAATATATGCAAATAATATGAATAAATCAAATAAAGAAGACAATGAAAAATTTAGCACATTTGAATATTTTATCATTGTTATATAAATATCAGAAATAAATTGAATTTGATTACTTATATGGATTTAATAATCGAATTAATACCATAATAAAATCATAAAAACAAGCTATGATCTTTTAAGAGAAATTCAATGATTATTAGTTGAGGATAAAATCTTCCTTTCTTTTTTAATTGATTCGATTTTTAAATTTTGTTATAGAAGTTTAAAATGAAATACCACTGCTATTAACAAAATGGTTTATAAGCTTTGATTTTGAAGATATCATACTTACTTAATGATAAAAACAAGCTGTCAATTGATTTATCAATCTAAAAAATATTTACAAAAAAGGAAAGAAAAGATTGAAAAGAAATAAAAACTTTTAGTACAAAAAAAATCGAGAGATTGCTTTTATTCTTTAAAACTGGAAACTATTTTAAAATTTTTCTAATGTTTGAAATTAAATTGAAAAATGAATCACAAATAAAATGGATGAAACGATTGACATGTTGGATAAATTATGTAAAAATAACGGTACCATATTTATAGTAATGGGAAAAAATAATTTAAAACGCTTATCAGCTGATTTCGGTTTTCCCGAGACAAAAATTAGAAAAAGCATCATAATTTCTATCTTTACCGGATTATAACATATGAAAAGTATTGCACTTTCCTGAACAAGCCTAACTTCTCATATAAGAAGAGTTCAGACTTCTTAAATCTAATTCATTGATAAATTTGTATTATCTTAAAGTTATCAAATCAACAATCTTTCATTTTTTAATTTCGAAAATTTCTTTCGTATTTTTTCTTGATTAGCTGATTTCGAGAAGCATTCCGGTTTATTTTACAAAAATATATTTGATAGTTTCACTCAGTGAAATTTTGTTATGTATCCGTTTTTTCTGTTTTTAATCTACTTAGGGAAATAATAAAATAGTGAAAATTTTTTTCCAAAAGATTATTGATCAGTTTTTCCTGTTCATGTAATTGCTTATTTAATTAGTCATAATGCCGATAATTAATTCTCAATCCATTAACTATCAAAAATGGTGAAAAGGCATTGATGATTTTTTTACTTTAGTCATATCGTTTTTATCGCACTAAACGATAGCTATATATTAGCAGAAATGAAGACTTCGGAAAAGTTTGAAAGATTTTATTGAAATTTTGGCTTCAAAGTGTAACAAAGACAAAATGGTTGAAAGGATAGGAATGGACTAAGTTTGTTATAAGAATTCATTTTGAAAAGTTCAATCGGAAAGAAAACGCCAGCTGATAGCAAGTGAGAAATGATGCTAATATGAGAAGATAAAAGAAAGGAAAAGACAGAATAGTGAATCGGTTAATGTTTCCAAGACTAATTTTCCGGATCAGATTTTAAGTATTACCGAAATAATGGAGTGATTCAGAAGATATGTTTAAAATGCGACTATTTTTTAATAAAAAATTTAATCAAACTTTAAATCAAGAAAAGAAGAAAACTTAGAACTTTATTGAAGTTCATTGGATTATAAACTCACCAATTAAAATGAATAATGACAAAGAAAGTAATATGTATTGCAATAGAATATGAGCAGTAAATTAGCATTAAAATTAATCATCGACCTTCAATATCGAATTATATAACATTCCGGAAAATAAACGACATATGAAAATAAGAGTTGAATTAAAAAACATTCGGGAATGCAATCGATGTGTAAATATGAAATTATAAAACTTCCGTGTAATTTTAAAACTGAAGAAAAGAAAGAAAATGATTTTAGGATAAAAAGATTTACATATCCTCAAATTTTCATGTTCATTTCATTTTATAAATCGTTTTTTAGATAAATATAATTAAATAATGAATCACTTCTATTGGAAATAATAAATTATTTGACTTTTCTAAACTATTTTTCATCGTAAATTTTCATTAGTGGGTGGAGAAATAAAATTGAAGCGAAGAGAAATTCTATTGCCAATTTAATGTTAACTTATTAAAGTAAAACAAAACATTCTCAGCAAGCGACGATGAAAGAAAATATTACAAATTTTTGAGTGTGCAAAGATCAGAATGTTTACTTTTTGCTCTTTCAGAAGCATAGGCAATTATTCTTGTTGATCTTTGATCATAATGATTGCTAATTAACGATTTTCATTTATTTCTTTGAGCTGCCATTAGTTGCTAATAGGATTGCTAACAAATGATTAATTGGTTGATTGATTTGTTTCTAGGAACATTTTCTTGTTACAATGATCGGCAAAAAAATTGAGAAAGAAAAACTCTTCATTTTGAAACAATTTAACATTGAGTGATAAGCAAATAGCTAGATTGAAGACAGCTTTCCATAATTTCCATTAAATTCGAAAATAAGTTCTTCAATGATTATTGAATTCAAATTTGAATTTACTTTCAAAAATAGAAAGGAATTATTATAAATTATATGATAGAAATAATTACGAAAAAAATGACAATTTTTAAAAGATTTCATTTATTTAGCAAATAAACCTGAAATATGGAAAGGATAAGATTGAGGACAGAGAGAAGTTTCAATGTCGATTGGCTTATCTAAAATAAGAAATGATAAGACAGATGGATCAGCTTAGGGCAGCTGTTCGATTCATTTATAAGCGCCAATACAAACAAATGCTTTCACCAATTTCCACTTTCAAAGACTTTGCGTTTGAAGTAAAATGATATATGTGGAGGCATTCTGTTACAGTTCACTTCATTTCCCTTTGAAGTTGCCATCATCTAAGGATTCAATTCATCCTGCGTAATCTGATTCCATCATCCAGCTTCATTTGTTCATTATTTTTTCCTTCTTTCTAATGAGCATTATTTTTACTTTAAGCAAAATATAAGCAGAAATTTTCACATTTATTAATATATTTATTTCATTCAATGAGACTTTCATTTTTCTTACATTTCGATTTAAAAATTAAAAAATTCTAAATTGTCATTGAAAATTTCTTAGAATGTTTAAGCATTAACCGATAATGTTGAATGAATGAAAGGAAAAGTGTGAACTGTCAACATCGGTTTTATTAATTAACTTAAATAATCTCTTTGTTTGTCATATTCAATTATAATTTGTCATATTCAATTATTTAAATAAAAAAGGAAGTGTTGTTGTCAATGCAATAAGTTTGCATGATAACAGAAAAATAATTTAGATTGTCTTAAAATTGAAGTAAATTTAGATTAAAATTAAATCGAAACAAATTAAAATGCTTGTTGTATCCAAGTGGGAAACACTAATTGAAATTAAAGGTGATTATGTGAAGCCTTTAAATTTACCTGTTTTCTCTGATCGTATGCATTTCCCAATATCTTTATTTTTTTTAATGGATATATGAATTTTGATGAAAGCTCGATATCATTTTTTAAAATAATTTATATTAAGACAAATATTAATTAGTTATTAAAATGCAGGAAATTAATTTTGGTCTGTTCAATCGGCTAAGTAAATTTAATTAAATGAAACAACGAGTAAATGTTTAAGATAGGCCAAATTATATTTTGTTTGCAATAAATATTTTTCTGTTATCATGCAAACTTATACTAAACTTTATAAACTTAAACTTATGATTATTAGGAAAATCAAAAATTGTAAAAGGCATAGTATTCATTATTGGAAATATTAAAAAGTACCCGAAAATGGACAAAATCAATTGAAATATAAATATATGTTAGCATTGAAATACTCAAAATGGTTGGGAAATTCTTTTAAACGTTAGTTTGAAATTAATTGTTATGTCGGCTGGTTATTATTTTCATTTATTCTTCAGATTCTCTCTGTCAATTATCGACAATACTTTCTTCTTCTTTATTATGCAATCAAATTTTTATAATTTAATTTTTATTATTTGATTAATCCCAAAATGGCTATTAATAGTTTTATAGTAATTAATAGAAAATAAATTGTTTTTCCAATTAAAATATCAATCATTTTTAACAAAAAATTGCATGAAAAAAATGAAAAAGAAACTTTCATAGAATTTTATATGTTAAATTAATATTAAAATTATTATTTATGGCATAAATCTGTCGTTTAGTTCCTTCTGCTGAGATATCTGTGTTTTTGAAAAAAATTTTAAATTAATGAACAAATGGCATTCGTATTATTGCATGATGAACGGGTCGGATGCGAAGCATTTCTCAAAAATATCTTCATTAGGAATACGAGTCAAAGGTCAGCAGACGGTTAAATATCGCTTCACTTCTAGTTGTACCAACTAGCTTTCCATTAACCAATAAAGCATAAAATGGATATGATTTCATGAAAATTTTCGGTTGTATTGCATATTACGGATTTCTAAATCAGAATAGGGACGTTGTGCAAGGGAATAGAGAAACGAATAAAGCAAAATGACGAGAGATGATTAAAATGTTTCAAACCGATAATGAAATCTTACAAATTTTGAACTCAATTGATTCATTATTTGTTAAAGTGTTAAAATTTCGACAACCAAGACGATCACAACAAGCAGTAAAAAGAAAATAAATTTTGATGAAAGAAATGTATTTCTGCATTGTTGCTGACAGTGATGAAGAGTGAATTCGAATAGGCGTAGCATTCATTTATACAATTCTTTCTTGGGTTTTCTGAATTTAAAATCACATTTGATGATTGTTTTTCTTTTCTCCAACAATAATAAAGAAGATATTAGCTAATATTCCATCACTATTTCATCGGTTTTTTTCATTGTAAATTATTTATTTTAATATTTGTTCAGTCAGCAATAAAAATCATTGCAATGTTGGTTGGTAAGATTCAAAATCTTTTAAATTTTCAACTAAAAGGCAAATTAAAATTTTGTTCGAATTACATGAAAAGTAAGTTTCTACCGTAGTATTTGGTGGATACAGCGATTATTCCTTCTTAACATTAATGTGCTTCCTATTATAGACAATTTTTTGCTAATTTAACTTTTGCAACAATAATAATATTTCTTTACCTCAGAAATGTTTATTTTGTCCGATACCTCTGATTTGCTTTTCCCAACTGAGCGTACTGAAAAAGCGTATTGTGCATTATGCAATCAATAAGTGAAGGTTCGCAATCTTCCCCGCCTCGTAATTTTTATTTCATTCGCATATTCCCGGAAATATATCAAGACATCTCAAAGAATTCCAAAGATATTTCAAAAAAAAGTTTTTTGATTTTGCAAGGAGCAAAAAAAGAATCCTGTATAAAAGATTAAAAAACGATTAATAAATGATTCTGGGGATGTTGCTTTCTGTATATAATCACTTATTTCTAGAATCCATTACTGACAAATTTGTGTATCATCAGTTATCGATTTCATCTGCTGTTTTTTAGAATATGTAGCGATAGGCATTATTGATTTTGATACGACTAATTTTTTATGAGTTGATAGTGGCGGACGAATGCTTTGTTGCCGATTTAATAATTGAGTGGACATAGGCGATCGTTCAGCTTCAATTGCTTCAATCTTTTTTTGCGAAGTTTTCTTCAAATGAAGCACTTTTTTGGCTGCTTCTAATAGCGCTAATGTCCTAAAAGTTGTTAATTACTACAGATGACAGATTTGTATTAAAAAATTTTCAGTAATAATAAAATAATTTAAAATCAATAAAATTTAAATGATTCAATGGATGAATTTATGAAAAGTGCTCATTTATTAAAATTAAAAGTTAATACTTTATTTCTAAAAGAAGTTCAGAAACCAAAGGGATGGAAATGAAATTTCGATATTTTGCTTAATTTACATTACCTTTTCAATTTCAAACTAATCATTTGTGTACGTATGGAATGCATTAATCGGATGGATTCGCTTGATGATTTCATTTGAAACTGTCTTACTGCTTCCTCATATTTCACAAATCGGTCTAAACTTAATTGAAATTTGCAGTATGCAAATTCCGCAAGAACGTGTTTTATTTATCGGTATGATGAAAATTTTAAACCTCCGTAAAACTTTCTATGTATTTTTGTTTTTTTTTCATCAAATAGTGATTTTCTAATCAAACAATAAGAACACATTTAATAGTAAAAATAGAGTTCAAGATGGATTGATAGGAATAATAATTTCTGTAGATGTTTTATCTAATTTATCAGAAAGTTATTCTTCAAATTATTCATTGAAAAATGAAAACAATATTTAAATTATTGATTGAAATGAAAAGCTTACAGAAGATTATGGTGACAAATGCGAAAAATATAATTAATCCAAGGCAATATATTATAAATGAAGTTGTCATCGCTTTCTGAAGTTCTGTTTGAAAGCCGAGCGATGCCAACAAATTATCACCATATACAGTATTGATCGAATATAAGATTATCATACATGCTTGAGCAACATACACTCGATTCATGAGGTTTCTGCATGACCGTCGTACAAATTATTATGATTTCAATTAACAATAGTTTTATTCGAAATTACATTTTGAACTTATTTCCTTATAAACAAATCAATTTAAAGGTAGTTGTTGTGAACCAACTTTTTTCAAATGATTGCAAAACAATATGATATAGTACTTTATCACTTTATCTGCATATTTGCAATGAAAATAAATTTTTGAAAAGTGAATGAGTTTTCATTATAGCATTCATCTTTATCCTCAACGGTCATTTGCGACAATTTTTTTGATAATACAATGCTAATCTCATAATCTTTTATCATCCATTATTTTGCTTATTATTGTTTTATTTTTAAACTATTATCAGCGCAGTGGAATGATTATGACCAATATGTTGCAGTAATTTTATAAATGAAAGCAATTATGGTACTGATGGAAGTAAAGGAAAAGTGACCACTGTGCTGATAATAACTACTGAATCAATAGTTCATTATGTTAGTGATCAGCGTTGAAATAATGCTTCAGTGCAAAACAGTTTTTTTTGGATTATAGAACAATAACTGTTACAGTACATTCAGGTAACAGTAAGGTAACGCTAAATATCAGAAACACAGAGATTGCTGAAGTTTTCTCTTTCTTTATTCTTATTTAATAACTCTTGCACAGAATGAGAAGACAGAAAAGTAATTTAATTACCATTCGACAAAATTAAATCTCACTTATCTTTTATTTTGATATTTTTATGAATAAAATTATAAAACAAATTTGTTTTAAAATAAACTGTTATTTACATAATTATCTTTTATTTATTTACATAATTACTTACGACATAAAATGCAAATATTCAAGTTTTATCGTTGATATCGAATATGATTAACATTGAAATCTATCTATAAGGTATTTAATATAATGAGTGAAAGAAAACAAATAGTTCAAGTTTGGATGTCTCATTTTATGCATATAGTAATTATTATGCTTTGTTTGCTCGACCCGACCAAAAAAACCATTTAATATTTTAATTATAAAAAGTGGTTGGATATATTTGTGATTATTTTGTTTAGTTGGTGTTATCACAGTGAAGTCAATTTGGTTCCATCTGCTTCAATTAATTAAAATTCCTTAACACTGTGAGGATTTCAAATCTTTCTTGGTTGTTTCAATTAAAGTTATTTCTTCATTAAAAATTAAATGCATCGCAAACTATTTTGCTTTAATAGTTTCAAATTGAAGTTTTAAGCAATTAATTATAATTTTATTTCAATTATTCTGAAAGCATTGAAGTACTCACTTGAAGTAATTAAGCCAATAAAATTAAAAGTTTTATTGATTATATTTGGATGTGATTTATATTAAAATCTTAAAAGTACTTAATATAATGAGCGGATCTGATTATAGAAAACAAAATGATGTTGAAAGAAAATTAAAAAAATACGTTTAAAAGGAAAAAATTATTTTGATTTATAGAAGAACAGAAGAGAGTGATGAAGATAAATGTGGAAGAAACCGGAAAGGATGAATCGGTTACAGTACTTGACGCATTCAAAGACACATCCAGTCATGTTTGTTATTTCTGTTTCCTGAAAATTCAAAAAATACCAACAATTTAATTGTAAAATATTTTGTGAAAAGTTGTAATGTACATTTAGTTGAATCTCTCTCTAAAACCAATA
The DNA here is from genome assembly GCA_916381525.1 of Cercopithifilaria johnstoni. NCBI lineage: Eukaryota > Metazoa > Nematoda > Chromadorea > Rhabditida > Onchocercidae > Cercopithifilaria > Cercopithifilaria johnstoni. Next base: position 14,567 of record CAKAEH010001245.1, read on the forward strand.
TATCATCCGTTATACACCTTTACTAACCTTTTTTACTTCCTATTCTACACATACATATACTTATGAACTAATTGAATTAATAAATTAATTCAATTCAATTCAATTAATTGAATTAATTTATCAGCATTAATTTCAAATATTGTTAAATTAAAGGATAGGATGTTGTAATCTCAGAGATGTTTACAGTTCCTTATTAAAAGAAAGAAAAATAGATTACCACTAATAATAACTTTCAGTATGATACCATGAAAGATAAAATTGAAAGAATTTTGAGAATTCTGAAAAATGAACATATTGTGAGTATTGAACGAAGCAATGATAATATTAGCGATATATCGTAAGATTTCACTTAATATGAATAATTAGAAGATTTTAGGCGATTTTGAACAATTATTGGAATTTTAAAAGAAACAAATATTAATTGCTACTGCTCGTTGATCTTAATTCCCTAATTTCATACTTGATCTACTGAAATTTTTGATTATAAGTTTTAAGTAAAGGAAAAGCAGTTCTTTCAGATTCAAAAGTGATCCATCTTTATCTGATTGTAGAACAACAACGAGTTTGGATGCTATATCTTCATTACAAAGTTCTCATACCTATGACAATAATCTTGATATTGACATCATCAATTTTTTTTAAAATTTTAAGCATAGTAATTATGCCAAACACAATCAAAATTTAAAATTTACTTAAATCAGAAAAACTGAAAATTAATTTAGAATTCTTAAATTCGTTAACGTACTAGAAGTGTGGCCAAATGATTTTTAGTAATTTGACCAAAAATTATTCAAATTGACACTTGAAAGATGATAATTCAGGTATGGTGCAGACTAAAATCCTTCATATTTTTGATTTATTCATTATAGTCGTTGAAGACCAGTACCAGAAGAAATTGGAAATCGAAAAAATATGGCCTAATGATGAAGGAGAATGGTTCAGACAGGGTATTCTAACAAGTATGAAAATGGATTCTACACCATTTTGCAACATTCAAGGTAACACGGAATATTGAAATATTACTATCCAATACCGTACAACATATTTTTTAACATGAAAAATATAATTTGGCTTATTTTCGATGAATGATCTGCATTAATAAGTTGAATTTTATTCTAAAATTCACTTATCTATGTACAAATTATTTAATAAACAATTAATATCTCTTACTGTTAAGATCTCAAAACGAATAACATCTGTTTAGGCTTTGCAAAATTCGCCCAAGTTGTGATAATTTGCGTAGAAATAATTGTTGCCTAATGTTTAGAAAGTGATTTATGCTTAATAAATAAATAAATATACTACAAAGTAGAAATTAGAATGAATTCATAGGTCCTATTCATGTGGAAGTGAAACGAAATATTTCAAAAGATAAGGAGCATAATTTTGTGATTAATGAAAAGATCAAAATTATCGGTGAGGGATATTACAATGAACAGCGTGTTTTTGCGACAATTGAGCCGCTTATGACAAGACATGCTGATGGAGTATGACTAATTTAAGCCAACAAAAATTTATTCAAAAATTGACTTATATTTGAGATTTAAAAAAAGACATGAATATCAAATTGCGGAAATTTTCTGATTAAAAATTATTTTCCTACCAAAATGAATTTCATATTATAATATATAAACAAATATTTGTAAATTATATCACATTATTATCTTCAGCTTATTTTTAATTAAAAAAAATGATTCCGTCAAAATTGCGGATTTTTTATCTAACATTGATCTTGCTTACAGCGGGATGACGATATTTTAGCTGAAACACGTCAGATCGTTACGGTTGGAGAAAATACAATCATTATCGAAATTCATTCAAAATTTGCGTTATGTTGTCGAAAGATGGGAATGCTCCATTTTGAAGTGACGGAACCTGAAAAGACTGTTGATATATTGGAAGATGATAATGAATTTGAAGGTTCTAATTAGCATATTTCATTTGTCAGTCATTATTTTTAGATCTCAGAGATTGAATTAAGTTTCAGAAAGAGAATGCAAGTAAAAATTAACAAAATGAATCTTAACATTTAAGAAAAAATTTCAATCATATACTTTTAATTGAAGTTTAAGTAAAGTTTCTGATATATCTGAATATCAGAAAAAACCTTCCGATAATTCTAAAATATCTCTTCAAATTATACAAATTGCTTTTGGTTACAGAAAAGATGAAGAAATTAGTGGAATTGGAAAGTGAATCGAGCAATGGTCAGAAAGTAATATATAGTCTAAGTGGACCTATTAGTATTCGTTGTAATCAAGAAGTCCATATTCGACCTAATTCAAAATTATTACAAATTTATGAAACTATCAAACTTCGAGCAAATGAAAATGAAAGTGACCCAAAAGAAGTATTAATTAGATTCTAAAATCAAAAGATGGCATTACCTCAATAACTTTGCAATCTTTGATCGGAAATCATTCAACCAATAATTTGCATGAAATTCTATTCCTAATTTTATGGTCATTTTTTGGAATTAAATTAATTTACCTCTTTCAATAGTTACTTTAACAGGAAAGATCATAGAAATCAAAGTTCATACCTTCCAAATTTAATCATTCCAAGATAACTAAACCAACTTCTCTATTCACTAATCGATAATTGCTCTATTATATTCTAGGAACTATATCTCTCAAATCCGAAAATTTGCACAAAGCAACCTGAATTATCACCCTGTCGATGCCTTCAGCGAATATTTGTTGGCAAAGATATTATACAAATTGTACGTGGAATACGTATCAGGAACGAAAATGACGTAGCTGAAGTGAGAGATTTATATATTATTACTACAATTAACCAAAGTACGCATTATTAGTTATGCAGGAAAGTTTTTAAAAGCTTATTGCCAGGCGGTAAGCGACTGCGCAAGAGTCATGTTTGCTAATTATCTCATTTAGGATTTGAAACTGACATCTCACGCCAAATTCAACTTTAAAAAATTAACTATTCAAATGTAACAGTATGATATTGAATTTGATTTAATTTAATACTGGAATTCTCGTTAAATTTTTAAGTGGAAGCAATTTGCTATGGAAGACTTATACAGGTTCTTATCTAAGCAAAAGCATGAGAAATTCTTGAGAAGGTTTCATTTTCTTATTTTCTATGTTGATCTATCAATGTCATCGTGTGTTAATATTATCTAGACTGTTTATAAAAATTGCTTATTTATAATTCAATCTAGGAAATATCGGGAATGTGTTAATCATTCCCATCTTGTTTATTTCTGAAAGAATTGATGAACAGCATATTTTTGTCATGTGTTAAAATAATTGCTGCTAAATAATTACTGCTGAAGTTCATTTAATATACAGTTTAAATGTAATTTAGTGTCAATGAGAAATCAAATTACAAAAGATCCTTCTTTATATTTAAGTCATTACTTATTCAAAATTTCGAAATTAATCGAACTACTGAAAAATATAATTAATGATATTTATTTGAGTGAATCAGAGAATAGCATTCTGGAATCATTGTCAGAATGCCAAACTCAGAACAGTTTCTCCAGTAAACAGGAACAGGTAAATGTGAAATAAATAGTAGTTATGCTTTAGTTTTTTGATATGTTCCCAAAACTACGAGTATGTTGATTTTATCTTTAATGTTAAAAATAACCACACAGAATATTACATATTTGTATGCAGTCCTGGTGTCAATTACACCGTTTAGATGCAACGTAATACATGTATTCTATTTATGATCACATGTTCAAACACACAAAAGCATGCATATCCGTTCAGAGATGTTTCAGATTGAAAGCGCAAGAATTTCATTTCATAATTGTTTTTTAAATATTACATTTCTTATTTATTTGAAGCCTACTTCGTTAGCAGAGATAGTTTATATTTCATATGAATCTAAAACAATCTTTAATGATAAATTATCTCATTAAGATCAATTTCAGATATCTTCTGCAATCGATAAAAAAGCTGAGAAAATTCCCGAATGCAATATTGCTGGTAAATCATTGATGAACTGTTAATTATTTTAATCAATTTTAACATTGAAGATTTTTAATTTTAATTAAAATTAGTTTTCAAATAATTTTGATTAAATCAATTTTTATGCTACTACTCTCATTTCTTTCCACTTCGACTGAAATATCATAATAAACGATTGCATGATGTGATAATAATTAAAGAAACAATTGATAACAAGTTAATAATTTTTATTTTTCTTAAAATGCCAACTAAAAAGAATGAAATCTAAATTCATGATTTTATTCTACTAATTTGTTGTCAATAAGATATTGTTTCTCATTCAACATAAGCTAATGCATAAAATATCATTCAAAGTTACATCATTGTCGTAGGGCCACTGTTGGTGGATACGACGGAGCAATATTTGTATACAGAATTTGGTGTAATGGCAACACAAGAAATTATTAAAATTTATGGTCAAAATGAAATTAACGAGAAGAAAATATTAGCTAAATTAATTCCAATTTCCAAAACTTCACGAGGAGAAGTATGCTTTTCATTTAATTTTCTTTTATTTTCAAAACGATGAAAATGAGTTCAGTGCAGTAACTTTTGTTAAATTTTCCCAATACTTCTACATTTTATTTATAAAATTGTCAAATATTTTTGCATTTAAATATTTCGAATTCAATTCTTTCAATGAAATTTTATTAATAATAAATAAAAAGCATGCAAATTAAAAATATTATCAGAAAAAGTTTCAAGTTTTATTATTCCAACATCATATATCCATTTAATCAACTCTGCAAGATTACTTTGAAACTTATCCATCACTTATTGCTTCTTATAAACATTCAATCATTATTAGCATATGAAATATTTGTTTAATATAAAATTTTATTTTCCTTCTGAAGCTTTCTTTCTTTTCCAGAAAGATTTGGATCTTATGCCGATGATAACATCAATTGCTAATATTGGTGATGGATTTATTCAAATTCATATCTTTCGTCTTTTCAAGACACCTGACTCGATTTTATTAAATGACAAGAAGATGAATTACGATGTCTTTGATAATATCGCATTTTTCAAGAACAAAAGTAAATTTTCACTCATTTTCATCATTTTAATTTTTTATTTAATTATTTGATATTTGTCAAATCTTTTTTTTCCAATTATGCTTAGAAAATTTCTCAATTCGGTAAATTTTATATTTTCAGACTTATTTAATTACATTTGTGAATTATTTGTTATAGTGAATGATAAAAATGAACAGATGCTACTGCAACCAATAACGCGAATAATGAATAAAAACTATCGAAAGTATTCTTTGTTTGGTGCAATTAATATTAAATTGAAACAAGGGATCCGATGCCGTACTTCAGAAGCATATTCACTACGTGAAGAACTTGAACTAAGATGTGCAAATACAAAAAACGAAGCTAACAAGGTTTCAGACTTTTCTGCTTTAACAAAAAAAAGTAAACTATGAGGTGAACAGCGAAGACAAACAAGTTTTAAGTTTGACATGAAAATTGAAATGTTTTTTGAAACTTCGCATTTGTTGAAAACTTCATAACATATTCAACATGATTGATTTGGTTAATGAAATTGTTTTTGAGTACATTTAAATTGTTTTGTGAAATGCGGGAAGAAGGCTAACACTTATCATTTGTTTTTCATCACAAACTTTGAAAGATAAAACTTATCTTCTTATATCCTCTATCAATGTGCACTACAGAAATTACAAATGAATTCTCGCCAAATATCGAAGTCACTAGCGCAATCAATTCCGTTGCAAGTAATAGAGAAAATATTTGTTGGGCAAAATGTCGTACGTATCGTACGTGACACTCAAGTCAATACTTCCGCATTTCTTGTGCGTTTCAAATTTTTTTCACTGTCAGAAATATGAAATTCGAAGAAAAAAGCTATCATTCTATTATTAAATTTATTAATACTTGATTAAATTGTGTTTAAAAAATTGCAGGAAAAAAGCTTTGAAATGATCGAATATCGTAGACATCAACTTAAAAGCAGTGATAATGAAAGAAAACAAAAATGAAATCGATCAGTATAATTTTTATTCATGTATAAATGATTTCTAGGAATTATGGAGGGGAAAAAGAAGCTTTAAAATAATTGAAATAACCTAAAACAAGAAGGCATAAGAAAGAAAAGGATGAAGGTCATATTAAATTGATTATAAATGTTTTGGGTATTAAATAATAAACATTTATATGATATGATATGATACGGGCTATAAATCAATCATATGTTTCCTTCTGATTCTTCTTCATTTGTTTCATCCAATGTATATTACATCATTTGATAAAATTTAGTTACACTCCTCAATAACTTTCATAAAGCAAAAAATGGAAGCCAAACTTGTTTGCTTATGAAAACCGTTATTTGTTTGTTCGTTCTTTTAAATTTATTCGCTTCGAAAATTTATAGATACTATGAAGCAATTATACGATTCATCCTCGTCATTCAAGTAATCAGTAATTTGCTTGCTTGAGCAATTTGCATAAGCTTGATAATTGAGATGTACTGAGGAATACTAAGAGGTATGAAACGATTATCCATTAGCAGCTAATATGTAATGTTATGAATCATAAAGACATACTTATATTTTGCATATCATTATGATATTGGTGTAAGATATAGAAGTAATACTTTTATGTGCTGATCGAAAAAATTGAATAAATATCAGTGAAATTTTAGAAACTAATGAGAATTTATTTATTTATTTACAAATTATTAATGGTTTAGTAGACATGATAACTTATCAGCGACTACTATCAGGATCATAACGCATACTACGTACTAAACCATTCCAATGAATCCCCCGTAAAGTAATATTTTTGAGAAATTGAACTTCTATTGATGAATCGATCCGATCGCATAATTCACAACTTTCCAAATATAACTCAGTGAGTTTTGGTAATGAAATTAACGCACTGAAATAGGTTGAATAACAATTATCAACCACTTTCACTAATTTAGTATAATTCTTGTACTCAAAATATACTTCACGCACGTCACGTTTCCAAACGGTTTTTACACATTTCTCACTTCTCCTACGATCAAAAAAGAAGCAGAACCAATTTGACATAGATCAATTATTGAATTGCCACCACCTATGACTTTTATAGGGTATTAGCCTAATTATGTATAGTAATTAGCTGCACTAAAAGTGTTGCAAGCACTTGATCAATCTTTTTTTAATGTTATGTAAATTCCGTAAGTTAGGCGATCCTTATCATGAGAATAAAATTCCAAGGATAGATAGATTCAAGAAGACGTAACGTAGACTTTGTCTATATAAAAATTGTTGGTTAGCTGTGAAATTCGAAATCAATAAAAATAAACGCACGTGTAAAATCGTTTCAATTGATTATTGGTAGCAAATAAAGCATTCCAAATATGCACAAAACATAATGAACGATGTGTTAATAAGAACCATATCAACAATTCGGGATATTTTGCAGTGCTATACTGTACACCAAGCTGTAACACAAATGTCATAACGATGGTACTGTAAAATTAATAAAATGGACTGTAAGCTTTCAAAGTTTGAAGAATAAATGGAATTCTTTTCTGCGCTGTTATTGTCACTTGAAAAAGTTCCTTCATATGTCTATTTCCCGCACTAAAGCGAAATATTTTATTAACAATAATAAACTGGATGGAATGATCAAATGTGATCATCTGGTAATAAATGTGTTGAACGTTGCTATCGATTATATTATCATCGCAATGATATAATTATATAAAAGTTTTTCTCTTATTAATTTTTAAAGTTTTTAGTTTTTTCAACTGCAAATTTTGAAATAAAATTTTCTATTATAATAAATTTAGCTAATGAATCAATCAAAAAACAGAGGAGAATAGAAATTCATCACACTTACACTTATATGTTTCAATTTGTGCAAATTGCAATGGCTTTCACACAATGAATACAATATTCTGACTAAAGTATCATATGGACAGTTGAGCACGAGTGTCTCCAAATGTTGCATATAATGTAAAGGTGGCATTTCTAGTCGATGCGAACAACCTGCAATTTATATTAATTAATTTAAATAATAATCCATTTAAAAAATTAGAAATAGTTAAATAGAGTCGGCAATCGATTATGTGGATTTATAATCGATATAATCGGTTCACATTTGCGCACACAATGTGATTTAATGTAAACATAGACGTGTTCTGGAATATTTCAGAAATGTGTACCATTATATTTTAAAACTTTAATTTGTCCAATTTAAAAGATTAAAAAACTTTTTCTCATTTTCAAGTTTATATTTTTCAGAATGAATTTTCTTTCATTCTGAAATAAAGTATGAAGATGACAAATTAAAATCTGAAAAAGTTATACCTTTGCCAGCAGTTTTTTGAATCACAAGTCCATCCATTATTAATATCTTTAGCTGTCGAAAATATTGCAAAGCCAAGATGGCATCTGCTTCGAAAAATGGCTTATTGCAAGTTTGACTTAAATCTAATCGATATAAATTTTGCGCTGCTGATGCTAGCTGTAAACAAGAAAATTTAGAAAAGAAATAGTGAAGAATTTAAAACAAAAAGTAGTTAGATAAATAATGGGAAAATGGCCATACTCAGATGATCGATAATTCTGGAAATGTTTTACTACATTGATTTTTGTTATCGAGTAATTGATATACATTATTGTCAGTATTGCTATTGAAAATTCATGAGAGAAAATCAATAATTGCAATTTATCACATTTCTAGTGATAATAATAAATTTATTTTGGCTGTTAAAAAAGTGCAATACCTGAATTAAGCCTTTCAAGGTGAGAACAACTGAACAGTGACGCAACGAAAGTTCGCGCAGAGCTGGCATATAGAGATTGATGAATACAAAAATTTTATTAAAAACTGCCTCATAATCATTTTGTTCATTTAAGCGAGCAAAACCTTTCTGCTTATAATCCCTAAATATTGCCAAATAATCACCGGTAACATCAAGATGATTTCGGTGACATAAATTATGCTCAGCAAGCCACTTGTAGTATTTCGATACCTGTTAAACAATTCAAACAGATTATTTTAAACTTGTAACTTCGAAATGCAAACAAAATCTATGAAACAAAATATACGAAATAAACCAATCAAAAAAATGATTTTGAAATGAAAAAAGATGAAATAACAAACTTGTCGTAATTGAAGCAATGCGAAGAAGTCGCAATAATTTAGAATGGCTAATTGAATTTCAGGAGGTAATGAGCAAATTAACACCATGTTTTAAGAATTAACAACAGTTCAAAATCCACAAATCAAAACGGCTATAAGTTTGAATTGCGACTGTAATGAAGAAAGGTTAAATTAAAATTAGCACTGAGAGAATGATTAATTTCCGGATATCATAAATATTTTGATTTCAGAAATAATATTTGATTAATTATGGCATAATTTATAATAAGAAAAAAGGATATGTTGAAGGAATGGAAGTACCAATTACTTTAACAATTATTTATCCAATCAATTTCAGAATATTTATGTAAAATTTGAGAGAAAAGGTATGAAATTATTGATTTAATTGAGAAAAAAATCCATGCAAAGTTTTAAAATTGTAAAATAAAGAGAAATAATAAAATTTAAATAATAAAATTAATAACAATGAATAGATTTTGAAATTGAAGAAAAATATGAAATTGAAAGTAATTGTTTATTTATTAATAATAAATCATGATCCATGAAATTTTCACAAATTAAATTTAAGAAATTACTGAAAAAGTAATAATTACTGAAAAATTGAAAAAAAATTACTGAAAAAGTAATAATGAAAAAGTAAAGTAGAATGAAATAATTCATTCTCATTCAAACCAACAAATAATAATTTACAACAAAGTTGCATAAAAGAATGGCAAAAAAGCTAAGCTATGATCGATGAGAATTTAATATGGGATAATGCCACCTGAAGTACATTTTATGACAAACACTTCACCTTTTTCCATTAACAAACCTTCTAAAATTTGTATTTTAAGTTATCTGTAATTTAATTGACAATTATAACACAATGATAAATGTCAATGTGTCAATAAGATGTTGAAATTTTGTAAAATTTATAATTGTACTATAATGTGTGTTGTTCACTTCAATGAATCAAATATTTTAGTGTCATCAAATATTTCAATTGAAATTAAAATTGGAAATCTTTTTTTTCATTATTTGTAATATTTTATATGCTAATTAATTTTTTAAAAACTCTATTAATTAATTTTTGTACCAATTTTTAGGTAAGGGAAGGGCTCATTTAAAGTTTTTCATTAAATAAAAATTGTAATAATTATGAGCAAAGCATAATAAAAGTATTAAAATAAGAATTTTTGAAATTCATTCGATTTTAATAGTTAATATTGAAAAAAATTATTTCATTTATAGTTATCTCATTAATAGTTAAAAATTTTTTAAAAACAAAGTAAAAAGAAAAATTTCTAAAACAAAAGAACAACAGACCGAAAAATTTTGAATGAAAAACTTTGAATGAATAAATTTTGAATAGCAACAGATGGATGACGTAGATTTTAAAAGTGATGAAAGGATGATAAATAAAGAAGCATGGAAGGAGGAACTGATAAAAAGGAAAATGCCTCTTTGCTACTTTACTTCCTTCAATAAATCAATGTGTGATAGTTGATTAATTGGTTTGGATAAATGTTTTTGTTTCTTATATTTTTGAAAATTTCTCACAGTCTTACATATACATACCTTCATTTACTTATTCGTTTTATCTGATAATATAATTTATTAAATATTGAATAGCTGTCATTAAATTGTCGCATTGTTTAAAAGATTGGAAAGAGAAAAAAGAAAAAAGTTTTTTTAGAACTTTTAATATTTACATAATTTTCTTTTTCTTACCTATCCATCATTTTACAAATATATTGAAGAAATTTTATTATTTTTTGATCGTTTTGTTTAACTATTTTGCAATAAATTATTTGTTTATATTTGTTTTAATCATTTCCTTTCTCATTTTTACAACAGTTTGAAAGAAACTAAAAATGATTATATTAACCATTAAGAAGCTACCCTTTACTAAAATAATTAAATTTTAATAATTTCAAATTTAAATTTTATCTTTAGTTTTTTATTCTTCTCTTCTCTCTCTCTCTCTCTCTGTCTTTCAAAAATTGAATTCAATTAATGGCTTCATAAATTGACATTTCCGAATGAGATGAAGAATGAGAAAAGATAAGGAGAATAGGGAAAACAAAAAATAAAGCTGCCACCAATCGATTACACTGTAAAATGTGATTTAAAGAAAAAAATGCTGAAAAAGTTTGTGGAACTGCTTCTAATTATAAAGAGGAAGAGAGAGAAAGAGCGAAAGAAAATTATAAATTTCGAGAAAAGAGAAAGTAACAGCAATACTTACTAAGTTGTCCAGTAGTCGAGCGATAATTGATCAAATTCAATTATTTCACTTCTTTACGATTTACTCAACACTTTAACATTCATTTAAATTAATCAGATATTATGGAAATAATTCGCTCTCTGTTTATTTTATGCAAATTACATCGATTGAGATAATTTGCAATTCGCTTCAATCAATTTAAATTAACCAAAATGAAGAAGAGGAAGAAATTGACAGGTGTGAAGGAATGATGAAGAAATGTAATAATGAGCTTAGCGAATGTCAAAAAGCATTTATCAGAGAATTTTCAAATTAAAAATTTTGATTGAAAATTACCAACAAAGCTATCCCATTCATTTCAAAATTTAAAATTCGATATCCTTTAGTTTAAGAAAATATTTTTTGAAAATCGTAAATTTTCATATTTATGCAATTAACTTGGACTATTTCAATTTTCAAAAATATCAGTATTAAGAGTAGTATATGAGTTAATTTGATAAGCTGTTATAGATTCATTGATCCTAATCCTCGTCATTTATGAAAGACCTTAAATCAAACTTCTTTTAAACTATCCCTCTTTATTCTGATCTTTATTTGTAATATTTATTTTATATTGACACTCATTTTTATTTGATAACCGTCAACTAACTATATGAAGTACACTAACAATAAAGCAAAAGGTCATAATTTCTGTTCGAGCAATATTTCAAAAACTTTGCAACAAGTAAATGACTCAACTGAATGTGAAATTAATTACCCATTACAAACACTATCAATAATATCATTTAGATTGTTCAGTTCTTATTTTTCAGAAGTTAGAAATGGAAATATAACATTGGAATTTTATACCATACATTGACATGAAATATATTTTGATATAAAACATAAAAACATACATTGTATTCATTTGCAGCATAACTGTCTTAAATGGATGATTCAAAAATGTTCATAATTTTTATTTCGTTCATCTTCTCGATATACGCTGTAGCGAATTTCAGCACAAGCTGCTGATCGTTCGGAATAACATATGGGAAAGTGTATTCCATCTCCTACATGAGAATCAACGGGAAATGCCCATAGGCCCCAACCGAATACAGCACGCAAGTTGCGATATGTTCCCATATTATAATCAGCATTTGAATCCCCGCTGAAATATTTATCAGGTTCTAATTTCAATTTTTAAATTTGAATTAAGTAAAAATTTTTTGCTTAATGAATGAGTTTATAATAGATTTATATTTCTGGAAGGCAGTAGAAACGAGGGGCAAACTTAATAAGTATTATTACAAGTGATAAATTTCTTGAATAAGTTTCAGAATTGCGGAAGATTGTGAAGCTTTCATTCTCTGTAGTATTTTAGCCTTGGTTTTTTTGTTTTTAAAATGATTTTCAATCTTTATGGTAAGTTTTTAAATTATTCTCAAATTATTCCTTACAACATTATTTTGTAAATTTAGTTTTCTTCCATTAATTACTTAGCAGCAAAGTTTGTATTCCGCAAAGAATAAATTAAACTTCGAGAAATAAATGCACAAATTTTCCATGGGATAATTTTCCATGGAATTTTCCATGGGATAATTATTTCAAATTTTATTTCCAAATTCAATTAATTAATATTAATTCGGTATTTGAAGGAAATATTCTGGCAAGAAGGAATATTTGCCTGACATACATAGTATTCTTTTTTTCACTTTCTTTTCTCTTATAAAAAAGTGCTGGAATATAATATTGCAATGGACACATATTACCGAATATTAGGTGGTTTTGCTTGCTCGCAGGTGGTCTCATTTAAGGTCGCAAGTCGTATGTGATAAACGAGAAGCTCTCCAAGTGGATAATAACCAAAAATAGCAAATAAAATAACACATAAAAAGACACAAATAAAATTAACAATTTGTTCGGTCCATTGTTGTCGTACAAAATATCGAACGATACATTCAATGCTTGTTAACAAAGCCCTAAAAAATTTCGGTTCAATAGTTCAAAAAACTTTTAATTCCTACATGAAAGTACAGAATTCAATGAAAAAAGAAAAAATGCTAATAATAATTAATTTTCTATCCTAAAAACACCACATTTTAAAATTTAATTTTCAGCAGTAGCGTAAGAATGATAAATGATAATAGATGATAACAGAAATAATTGATAATGACTTAATTAGTATTGTTGAAATAAATAATGATAATGAAAAGATTAACCAAGCTAATAAGATGCAACTATAGATAAGATAAAGGATGAAGTATTTATAATTATTGAATGAGACGCATTTGTTAATCCATGGGCAATGATGATCATATTTAACAACACAGAAACCACATGATGAACAGTGATGGCTTCGATCAGGTTTGATAAGCGAGCATTGATAGCAGTATCTTGAAATGAAAGTTTAAACAAAATTTAGTTTTAGTTTAAAATACACATTCATAAACCCGCAATCGGTAGGATGTGTAAATTGTGTTTTAAAACAAATTAACTGAAGATTTAAGGTCCCCAATGGTTTCCTACTTGTTATTTCACAGTAATATAACTTTTTGATCTTTCCGAGGAGAAGCAATTAATGACAGAAATAATTTTTCATATTTTTAGGATGAAAACTACTTGTTTATTTTTATTTTTTCTTAATGAAAATCTTTCGGTTTCTTCAAAAAAATTTATATTTTTTAATTTATGGAAAGCGAATAAGCATAGAGGTGAATACCTTACCTTAGACGATTGAAATTGTCAACTTCAACGAAACGTAGTCCCTTATTTTCGGCAAAACTATTTAATATATCGGATTGATTTTGTACCTGCTCACTGGTAGATGTGTCTGGGAGATATCGGTCTTCCTTGAATGGTGTCACTGCCTTTATCTTTTCGTCCGTCTCCTTATCGGTCTGAATTTATAAGAATTAGTCTTTCTAAAAATTATCTTACAACATTATTTCAATTAAATGAATTAATTCATGGCTACTATGCAAAGCAATAGAAAATTTTTCCTATAATTTCTTCTAGAGACAAACATCACGATAAACTATTGAGATAAAAATTACAACCCTTCAAAATGCTGTAAAAAATTTTTTAATGCTATAATTTATAATAACTTTGAAATTACGTTGAATAATTCAGAGAATTATTTATATGTTAGAAAACTATAAATTTTAAAGTTTTTTAATTTAACTTTTTCAATTAATGTGCTGTTATTATTAGATGCCATTAAGAAGACAGGTAATTTTTAAATCTCTTCAATAATAGCAAATAATTTGAAATTTAAAATGTTAATTTAAAGGGCTCACAAAGTACTGAAGAGGTACTCGTGCAGTTGGTGTGACAAGTGACATTATGAGAGACCAAATGACCATGAAGAGAATCACATTGAAGATGATTAGATAGATTGTAATTTGAGTGGTGTTTGTTAAGAATTGAAAACAAGTGATCCATGTGTATACGTAATATCTGCAACAATTACTTCATTTTTCTAAATTTTCCAAAATTAACTTGTCTTTTCAGGTTTCATTTAAATTTTCAGATAATTCTGGCAAGAAGTTTTTGTACTTTTTCAATAATCTAAAATAAGGTATTGATTGATTTTTATTTCTATAACAACTGCTTTCTTTGTGATAATTCGAAAAATGAAAATTAAACAATTATCAAATGATATGCAAAATCGAAGTATTTTTTCCTTGTTTTAAAAAATAGAGAAAATGGTATTAAAATCGTTTGTTATGCTTCTGAAAAAAATTACATTCATTTTGATTTAGTTTTCAAATCACTCAAAACCTTTAAAGAGACTGATAATTATCTTTCATTAATGTGATAATGATAATCATTGTTTTTAAAATGAAAGAAATTAGAAGCATACGAATAGATGAAAATGAGAAGTTGCATGAAAAGGAGCGCATTTAGAGATAAATTTAGAAAGAATCCACGAAACGGATGCTTTTTACGATAATTTCGCACAAATACATAAATTTTTGAGTACCACGACATCACTCAATCTGAAAAATATATGAAAGAGTAGAAATGTTTGTGATTTTCGAATAAATAGAAAGCTTTTCCCTTTAACCTACAGATTTACATGAAAGTGTAAATAAAATAAGAAGGAAAGTTATGAATAATAAGAAGCAGACGTTTGATCAAATATATTAAACAGGCTATCTAAAATGATAACTGACTAAACAATGAGCTCCGAAATTCATAAATCTTTTTTAAACCAATTTTCAACTTCCTCTCAAATATGCAATCTTAATTTAAATAATTTCCTTTCATTGTTATTTTCTTTTGCAGCTTCTCCTTCAATAATTGTCACAATTTTTGATAAATAAAAAACAAAAAGTGAATGTTCAAAATAAAAATTTTTAGTTTTAGACCTAAAAGATAGTTATACAATATTTCAAATTGGCAATATTCCAAATAGAAATCAAATAGTAATTTCAAACTAGCAAAATCAATTTAATGTTCCATTCTTCTCATTGCAATCATTAAAATTATTCAATAGGAAAATGTAAACTCTTTTCATCAGAGAAAAAAATCAATTTAACATTCATGCGCTTAATAGCATCTTTCAGCCTCAACTAGCAATACGTCTGCAGTAATTACAACACTTCGGGAATTGGAGTAAATGTATGGACTATATTTAGAATTAAGTAAATGCATGAATTAAATTAGATTCAAATATTTAATTAAAATTTGTTTTTGTCTTTCTTGAGAATTATCCATTCAACAGTGGCGAATTAAAATCCTTTTTGCTACATATTCGACTGTTTTCAAAATTCGCTTTAATAGAATTTTCTTTTATCAAATCGTACAACGAAATTTTAATCGCACAATTTTCACAACTATTCAAGTTTGACGTTCAGCAAATCTTTCCGTGATATTTTACCATTTGGCGTTTTTGGCAGTCCACGTACTATTTGTATACCACCACGCAGTTGCTTATGAGGTGCCACCCGATCTGTAATAGCTTAAAATTAACAACGATTAGCAAAGATTAGTCGAAATTAATTAATTAAAAAAGTGAAGTTGTAGGAAATTAATAAATTAAAGCAAACATGGCCAATACATGTTGAAAATAAATGTATTTTAGTTACTCTCCTGATAAATACAACCTGATGAAGTATTGATAAGGTCATCTGTCGGCAAATATATTAAATGCTTAAAAAAGACCAAGCGTAATCAAGTGTAGAACTCCTATGTGCTGGAAAACCGAAATAATTTCATAAAAAAATTTTTGTATCTAAATAATCAAGGTACTTGCATTCTGGAAAAATTTTCTAATTCTGTCTTTTACCTAATTTATACCGTAATGGTTACTCATCTATACGTCAAACTGTTTCAAATGTTATGCTAATCATATGTTTATTTAGCTTGCGTTATGTCTAAAAGATATAATAAGGTGGTGCAGTTTTTTAATTTTAAGCAAACTTTGGTTGCAGAGCCTTTTTTTTCTTTATCTCAGCTTTAAATACTGTGGCTTAATTCGGTGTGAGCAATATTATCACTCATTATTTACACCAGAAATAGTGTCGGCACTACCAGCGGTACTACCAAATAGTGATCAATTCTACCCTGATATTGTCTTATAACGTCAGGAAGGATGGAACTCATCTTCCACAAGGAATAAACTTTTACAACAATCTTTGTTTGTAAAACAACAAAATACTTAAATCAAAAACTTTCATGACAAGAAGTATGAATTGAATGATAGATATTTAAAATTCATGCATTCGCTGTAGATTAGATCCTGAGTGCTGAATTTCTCTATTTCTACATATACATTTCGCATTGTCATTTTAAATTGATAGTAGAAGTTTTCAATTTAAATTGGGAAAGTTTCGAACCATTTAAATATTTGATGAGATTCACGGACTGTAAGCCAACCGCTTCATCATTCACCAATACAACAAATGCTTTTGGAACCTGGCAAATGGAATCATTCACAATCAATTCCCGTTTTCAGAATTCAGTATTTACATGCATTAACTAATTTTTATTACTTTTGTTAGTCATGCTATCATTCATTCCGACAAAGTATGCTGGTTTATCAAGGAAATATCGATTCGTATTTAAATTTAAATTGTTTACTTCTTCACTTTTAATTGAAATATAAACTTTTGCTAATTTTGGCTTCTCGCCTTAGTTTTCCCCTAAATTTTTTAAAGCTATATAATAGCCGATAAACAATATGTAAATCTTTAAGAGAAGTAGTACAATGACCTGTCCGTGATGCTTATCCGGTACACCTACAACAGCTGCATCGCTGACACTCTCGTGGCGTTTCAAGATATCCTCCTGAAAATTTGCATACAACTGTAATCCAGTACTTCATCTAATTAAAAGATAACCTTGCTTAAAATTATGTTAGATTAGAATAAAAAATAAATAAATAACATGACCAGTTCAATTGATGACACTTGCATGCCGTTTACTTTGATTAAATCCTTTTTTCGATCGACTACGAAATAAAAGTTGTTGGAATCAAAACACATTACATCACCTGAAGTAATATCACAAAATGCAGGATTTCCCTGAAATTTAAGAAAGAAACAAATTCAACAAATATTCGGAGATAAAATGCAAACAAGATAGAACTCCATTCGATTTAACATATATTTACGAAATGTTGAATTGATCACTTAAAGCAATACTCGCGTTCAATTTTCAATACTTTAATTTTAATTTTGAACTATTCGTTGGAATTGAAGTCAGCAGAAAATAACTAAAAATGGAAAATGTTGAAATTGAAGTCAATGGGGAATGACAAGAAATAGAAAATAAATTACCAGTATGTAACCATTTGTTGCTATCAATAACTTTTTTGGTTTCTTCTGTATCGTTCAAATAACCTTTCATGATCGCTTCTGATCGTAACAAGAGTTCACCAGGTTTCCACGGCTCTTTCTGGACTGCACCAGTTTCTTCATCCAGCAGCTGCACCATGCATGAAAGATTCGACAACTTTATTTTGGGATTTAAATAGTTTGTTGTCAAATTCAAAAATTAACTGCGTAAATTGCTCTTATTAAATCATGAACGTTATTAAAATTCAATTAGTAACCGTAGACTCGAAACCAGGTAACAGTTTTCCGCAACTTCCTAAATAACTGTCATTATCAATCGGTGTATCCAGCGGTGTTATATGGCTTAGAACTACCAATTCCGTCATACCGTATCCTGGAAGCGACCAGTAATAATTTTGAACATTAGAAGAACTGTGGAAACAAAATGCTAATAAAACTTATTACGATGATTGATGATGCTAAGCTATATCAGCTTAACTATATGATAATTTTTAGTTATATTTAATTATGATTAGTGTAATCATGAATAAACTATTCGTCTCTTCTTTCTCTTTCTCTCCATTTCTCAAATACTTTCGACTGTTTCAACTTTATTAATAAATGAAAATGTGTACATTTGTATCCCCCCTTTCACTTAAGTAATAAGTTATTTGAAGCAGCAGAAATTTGTCGAAAATCATTAGCAGTTGACCTAAATTCCGGGACACTTAGCAGTTGATCTAAATTCCGGAATAACTAGCAGAAATAAATACCTTGTATTAAATTAATCACATGAGGGAATTTGTGCAGAAATAGTTTGCTAAGTTCTTTACCCAAAGGAGCACTTCCACATAATACAGTCGTTAATGATGACAAATCCCAACACTTAGTTTGAATTTCATCCTGGCAGAGACTCTCGAGTATTGCCGGTACTACATTTAATGTATCGATCTAAACATAGATGCTGAGACAGTTACATCCGAAAATAAATGAGCTATTTATCTTCTAACTAGTACACGAATATAAATGAGCTATTTGGAAAGTTTGTGGAATGGAAAAATTAACTTCTTTGAGAAGAGTAAAACAATCAGAATCAGAAGTCAATTTACTACAGAAAGTAAGACCGATTAATTAAAAAGTAGGTGATTCGCTCGGTGTGCTATAAAGTACACAAGAATTTTTAGTTGGTATATACATACTTTTAAATATTTGATGTTAAAAAATTTAAGCGGTACCTTGTACTTTTCAATATGATTTAACATTATTGCTGGATGAAAACGTTCCATTATAATGGTCTGATGTCCTTCTAATAAGCAATAACATAATGCCCAGAATCCGGAACCATGATAAAACGGTAGTATGCCAATAGTTACGCGTCGGCGGCCTTCCGATAATTTGTCAAATAATGCCCTAAAAAATGAATAAGTATGTGATCCATTCAGGTTTTTGATTCATATATTTACACAAATACACATTAAAATTATTACGTGTTTTTCTTTTTTCGGAAACAAAAAGAATAAGAAAAAGATAGAAAGATGTAGGAAGGATGAATGAATGTTCTTATGAATAAGATAGAATTTGATGTTACCGTTATGATCATTCATATTAACAAAGAGTTTGCAAGGAATTAACATTCCATAAGAAATAAAAAGAGAACATTTGAATATATCTTTACTCTTTACTTAATCATTTAATTAACTTACTGTTTAAGGATAGCAGTTGAAACGTTGAAGTTACGATGAGTCAGCTGGACACATTTTGATGATCCAGTAGTACCACTACTAAAAGGTGTTAGCAGTACGTCATCCAGTGTAATGTCTATCTCACTGGTACCAATCGAATTTTCCTCCCACTTTTTGATCAAACTATCGAAATCATTTTCAAATTGAGCAAAATGTTTATCCAGGATTATTAACTGCAATGGAATAGAAATATTTGAACGAAAAGATTTTCAGTGACGGCTACAACTTACACTAAATTAATAGGAAATTTCATTTGTCTTAAGTGAATATAATTATGTCAGTGATGTCAACCATAGATCACTTCAGTGATTGAAATGGTCAACAGCTCAGTCTACTTCTCTACTCGCTTTAATTTTGCTATGCTTGCATGTAGCTTCTGATATTATGTTGTAAGCATAGTTCAAGCTCTCGAAAACAATCAATTGCTGGTAGTTCAGGTTCTTGAAAACAATCAATTGAAAAAAGTTTAAATTTCGGGAGGTATCCGAGAAATATTTTGTTGATTTTGTTTGATGCATAGTATTCATTCTAATTTGTCTTATATGAAGCAACTTATA
Organism: Cercopithifilaria johnstoni; assembly: GCA_916381525.1. NCBI lineage: Eukaryota > Metazoa > Nematoda > Chromadorea > Rhabditida > Onchocercidae > Cercopithifilaria > Cercopithifilaria johnstoni. The sequence goes on from CAKAEH010001245.1 coordinate 34,930, forward strand.
TAATTTTCACTAAAGTATTATAATTTATGGTGATCTTTCCATTCTCAAAAAAAAAAACATTATGAAATGAAAATGGGAAACCTTGCATTGTGCAGCATAATTGACAGCGATATGATAATTATGAGATGAAACAATCAGAAATTTAGCATTTGTTAATTCCAAAGCTTTTTTCAGCTCATCTAAACTTTCTCTAAATCACTTAAAAATAATTTAAATTTAAGGAATCCCCATCTTAGATTTTTAGAAAGAATCTAATCAGACGCTATTCCTGATTTTCCAGCTAATTTACATTACTTTTGAAGATGGAAAAGGTGTGACACTTATCCAGAAAAAGTTCAAAATAAGGAATCGCCAGCTGTTTCAATTCCATATCTTGTTAAACTACATTCGAAAATTAGCGTTTTTATTTCGCATCACTCCAAAAGTTGATTGGCTTAATTTTTATATATTTTACGAAAGCAAGAGGTCTCAACCAAGCAGAAATTGCATGCAACAATCCTATTCTCGAAAAGTATCCATATATTTGGAAACATTACGTTGAGTGGATTCTGGATGGATACCCGATATGGAGCATCCTACTAGCGCACTACCCAGAAAGATGACAGCATACTGATAACAATTTTCCAAGCAAACAACCACAATGTCGCCTTTTTTGGCATTCAGTTGTTTAAGAGCATTAGCGAAACTGTAAGACTTATTCCGAAGCTGGTTGAATGTCAGGTTCACACCCGTACGTTCGTCTGTCTGTAAGCAGTTAAGCTAGAAGAAATTTCTACTTCATGTATAACTGACACTTTTTCACTTTTTCAATTTCAATTACTTGACTTCTATATCGGCATTGGAGGGTTGACATAAGGAGAGGCATTAAGTCATATGCGCATCCTACATGTATCAAAATTTATCGCCATCCAGTCTCAGGTTTAAGTAAAGGAATCTTCCGAAATTTTGTACAAATCTGGTAGTGGCACAAGGATAACATCCAACTTCCGAACATTATACAAAATTTAAAAGCACTTGCAGTTCACATAAAGGTATAATTTCGAAATAGACTTGTTTGGACATTACGTCATTTGCACACTTCAACAATTTTTAAAGCGAAATTAAACACATCATTGTAAGACATACCAGTGCTATACTGCCACCATATTGCATGGTGGCACTGAGGATTTGCAAATGAAAAAGTTGGTCACTAACGGAAACCATTGCTTGTTTGGCATATGACAGGAATCATAATTTTGTTAACATAATTGTCGGAGTTGACATAATTGAGGCTAATTTTGGACCACAAAACTGCCAACACTTTTTATTCAGGAAATCAGAGAACCGAAGATCATATTCATTTTTAATCAATCAGAATTTTTGAAAATAAAAAAAGACATACTTTGACATTCCAAACTACGAAATACTACTTCTTTATGCTAATCAACCTATAGATTTTTAAAATCTGCATTATTTCTTTAAGTATAAAGGTGCAGCAAGACACAGTTAAGGTAAAATACATAAGCATATGGAAACATACCACAAAACTAAACTTAAAAAATATTAAAGTGGAAAACTGTAGTATGAATAAATTTTGTCACAAACACGCATTCAACAAGAAAAAAGCATTATTCAATACGACATAACAATCCACGATATCATTTCATTCTGTTGTTTGCGAAATAGACGGCTGCACCAAATGCATCACATCAGCGAGACGCACCATATGAGGTACCATTTCTACAAAAACCCACCAACTAATTAATTACCCAATATCTTATAGTGGAACTTCAGTACAGTGAACACACTGCATTCAGCAATAGAATAATTCTTCGCATAAAAAAGAAAACTTGAAAGCTCCCAGTTAAACTATCCCACTGCTTCTTTTCATACACTTCGATGAACTCTGTTAGAACAATGAAATATCAAATTTAACACAAACCATGCAAGAATTCAAGTTTGTCGTTGTCTTGAATATAATCCGCCAAGTGAGAATATTCGATATATTTTGGTTTGTCATTTGATTCATATGACTCCTTTGCTAATTTGCATACGAAAAGTTCCTTTAAAAAAGGAATTTTTAAGGAAATGAATAACCTGAACAAACAGTAATCCTATTTGTACTTCGAAACGACGAAGTTATGCATAGTTCAATTAAATTTAAAATCAATATTCAAAACAGCCAACACCATAGTGCTATATTTGTTTAATTTTCTATTATTCAGCAGTTATAAATAACACTTTATACCAGCTTACAATTGCATTTTAGTTTACTCTAATTTTTGATTTAATAAAACGAAAAAAGATTTCAAAAAAGTCTAAGTTTCAACTTCTGCAAAGAAATTAATACCGAATTGAGCAATGATCTTCCGCCCCAATTTATCAAATTATTATTCCGATAGCAAATCTTTTTTAAATACAAACGTTTATAACTAAGACTTTGGTACAACGGTGCTTACTGCGGCCTTCGTCATAGCAAATAAGCCTTCACTGGAGGTCGGTACTTGCTCACCACCACTTTGCATGATCGTCCTAACCCGTGCAAGAGGTAATTCATGCTGTGCATTCAACATCGATAGTGATGATGACGATGGCGCTTCATTTTCCGAATGGTTGGATTTCCTGAATGCTACCAATATTTGATCATCATCATGAGTATCGCTGTCTTCGTTCAGAGCCATTTATACATTCGCGAAATACCAAGAATCTATAACTTTGAAATGCCAAGACATACGGTAAGTCCACTAAATGACAAAAGTAACTGATAATATTGTCACACTTCACTTTGACATATCAGGTTGAAAAGTAAGAACTCGAAAAATTTTAACCAAGCTAGAAACCCCAAAAAGCTCAACATCCCTTATCTTGTATCTTCTTCCTCATAATTGCATACATGGCAATACTTCCAACAGATAGCAATAATCACTACCTCTCCTACCTCTCCCCATCTAGGCGTTCATAACGTTCATACTCCTTGTTCCCTGTTAATACAATACTTAATTTAAAGATAAAGTAATCTGGCTGGCGATATTGTATTGTATCATGCAACAAATCTGATTCAAATAACATAGAACTTGATAAACAAAAATTTATGAATTCACGATAAGGAAAACAATTACGATAATCATACAAACTGACACGACGGAGAGAATAAATCGACAGGCACGACTTTTCCAAAATACTAATTATAAATCATTTTGTAACTCGAAATAATGGACGATGATGCATATCACAGAAAAATGACGAAATAAAATCAATACAACCTCAAAACATGGATCAGGAGAATATCATAATATCTAGTCTTTCGACGAAAACTTTGAAAATACGCTTATGTACAATAGTTATAACCAACAATGTATGGACCATTACTAAATTAATGAAAATTTGAAAAACTTTCATTCGAAAGTTAAAAAAAATCTTATGGAACAGGTAACTACCAAAATAAAGTTATGGGATGCACAGACGCACCTTTTATAAGAATGGAAGTAAAGTTTCGACCGCCATAAATCCGACGAAATTCTTCCGTAACGTGAAAAATATTACAGTATGATCCATGTTTCATGATTTCCCATAATAAATGCAGTGACAGAGATGTGACTGAACTGCTATATACATAAAAAATGAATTGTTTTGTTATAAAAAATGTGTACATTTAACAACATTCACAAACTTTTATAAAATAATAGAAGGTCAGTTCATTGTACATAACTTTTTCCAAAACCTTCCCTAATGTCTGTTCCTCATCCTGAAAAAGTAATGAGATAAAAAAGCGAGATAAAAAAAACGAGTAATATTACAATATTAAAAAAAACCGAAAATGTTGCACTTTTACGACGTAACTTTCATTATATTTAAAAATGATCAACATGCTCCCAACTAGCTAGTATTTTTCCCTGTTAAACTGATTCGCACCAAACTACCTTAACATACCAAAAACTATCAGCAGATGCAATGAAAGACAATAATGAAGTAACAAATTAAATTAAAACAGATATACCTCTACAGATAACAAAATAATATCCTCTTCAGACATTTTTCAGCCTTGGATTTCAGCTCGGGTCAGATTTCATCGGTTCAGTTGTAGTACCGAAATCTGTAACTAACATAATAAAAAGTAGGCAAAAAAGCAGGACATAACAGATAACGAAAATGTAATAGAGAGCAATGAAAGATTTGTACTTTTTTTGAAGCTTCAAATAAACCAGGAAAATATCATGCAATGGTTGGTTGAAGTTTGGATAAATAAAATCACAATACATACTAGTTTATCTTAATCAGTCATAAAATTAGACTAGAGCACACTTATGTACTCTTGATTTATCCAATGCACATCCTCACCTTGAGATATTGTGGTCGTAATATTAGTCTTTTTACAATCATATGAATTTACAATCATATGATTTATGTAGTACATACCGATCTGTTCCTAGCTCTTAGAGTTTAACTTCTACTTATGTGAAATTCATAATTTTCTATAACTGCTTATAGAGATCTCATAAATCCACTACAATTATACCAACCATAATGTTGTGGATTTCCTTCAAACTCTTGTTTTCGTGCTTCTCTGTTATCTCCATCTTTTTCACCCTCCACAAAACGTGTACCACCACCGGTTGGTAAAATCGAGGTATTATTGTCACCATAGTTCACATTATAGCAATATTTCGAATCCTGCATGAAAAGGCTTATTTGGAATTTTATTTCATGACAGAGATTCACTAATAAACAAAACCATGAAAAGCGCGTAAGCATATATGTATTCTATATTATTCAAAACTACCAGTGAATTTCCAATTGGATTAGAAAGCACGCTAAAGAAAGTAATAGAAAGCAAAGACAACGACCAAATTTTCATATTCGTTCGTCGCATCTAGATAAAAATTCTTCCATGTACTCACATTTAAATTCCCTTCCAAAATAATTGCCTGTTCATCATTCGCCATAGTAAGTTGACCAGTTTCAAATAAATGCTGGACGCTTTCAATATCATCAAACTGGATTTGCACCTCCTCATCCTCTCCTAATTCGATCTTAAAATATATAACATAAAAAACAACTAAACCAATCAAATGCACTACTCGATAATGACGACAATATAATAAGTCATTAAAATAAGCACATTGTTTCACTGTTGCTCATGTGGTACAACTAGTTGAAATCATAAATGTATCCGTACATGAACAGTTAGCTTGCGCCAACTCCAAAATAAGATTTGCAAATACTAGCCGTCGGCCTTTTGAATCTTTCCAACTAATTTGCAGCACTCTCTTCTCAGTTAGCTTGGATCCAGAGTCTATAGTATGTTCCGACTATAACTATTTTCACTCATCCATAAAGTGACTAGGTTGATCTAATAAGACGTGAAGCGATGTTCAGTAAGAGATTTCAAAACAACTTGCTCTGGGATCCAGAAGTGGTCACCACTATACTACTCATAAGAAATGAAGCAATAATTAACTTCTGAGATGACGGTGTGTGTGCAACCGTAACTGGGGTATGTATTATAAAGGTTGAAAGCAGAAATTGTAGGACCTGTAGATTTTCTAGCATGTTTAGCATGCCTGCGGTTGGAAGAACGGGGGAGACCATGAAGATAAGTAAGAGCAGGAGGGAACTTCAACTTGAGGTAAGAAGGAGGAAGCTTCAGTTTGCGGCTGTCCGTGTGTGTGACTACATCGAAAAAACAGCAACGTCATTCTAAACTACCCTCCTAGTCGAAAAAAACCGAACAAAAATATATTTATACATACAACTTCTCCGTTTTCATCGATGAAAATTTGATTCCCATCGGGATCCTCATCAATACGACAAACGCGACGAACGACAGGCTCCGTTGCCACCACTGGCTGAAATATTTCAATGAATTAAAGAAAAATACTCAGGCACTATGACACGAAGAGTCTCATAGGTGGAAACAACTAATAATTAAAGCAGAACTTGAAGAAATTGACATTTTGGAGCTCATTTCAAAACGACTTTTTTACTGCACAACTTCGATCGGTCATTTGAAGACAAGCATTACTTCCTTAAAATGACTCCTCACTGAGCGCTAATTAAGACAGCATATGAGCAGGAAAATCTTTTAATGAAAATAAACTACAGTGATAAATGTTTTCTACTAAGCGTCGGTAGTCACTGCCGATGCATTAGCAAAATAGCTTCATTTGTCATTTTTTCAACATCAGCAACAGCTTCAAAGAAAACAATAGCCGATATTTTCATTGGGTAAAAGATATGATACCAGCAAGGACAAAAAATGTTTGCTAAAGATTTCACTTCTACAGAAAAAGATGGAATAAATTACCTCCTGAATAGGTACTTCGGGTGCAAGTGTAGGAGGAGGTTCGACGTTATCAGTATCATCTGTCTGCTTTAAAGTATTTCCCGACCTATCTGCGGTTTCTATAAGTTCACATCTTTTTATTATTATAATTCGAAAATCGAACTGATCGATATTCAGCGATGACATTTTATTACAAACATCGTTTAAAGGTGTATTATGCATACCTGCACAGCGCTGTCGGCCAGATACAGCTGTTTCTGTTTCTTTCCTTGTATCGCTTAGAAAGTAATGGCGCACTTCCGAAGGATGGACAGCTTTTACATGACGCTCGACAGCACGTCCACCGTAAAATACCACTCCTATAAACAGTGACGATAAAGGAATACAACTGATAAGAAAGAAAATTGTGAATGGGATAAAATTAAGTATAACAGAATTAGATCCTACACAGAATTAGCTTGTTGCCTTTAACAAAGTGAAGGAAGAAAAAGAGACACACTGAAAATTATATGTTTACGGTTAGTCCAGCAATACTCAGAACCAGGTTTATGGTTGACGGTGGCCAGACCTTATTAAATAAGTCTAATGAATGTATGACGGTTATTGGAAGGAAACTCCTAATAAACAATATTTCTATAAAAACATGTGCACTGACCACAAACAGGACATGATTTTCCGTTCGGTAGATCCGGCCGCATAACCATTAGTTCAAATGGTGGTCTTGTGCGAAAATGAGGAATAGATACCACTGAACTATCCAAAACTTCACGTTTATTAGCAATCATTTTTTTCTGCGCTGAGGACAACTGCAAATTTCTCTGCGCCAGTGCTCTTACTGCACGACGCAGTGTAAGGGCATCAAACTAAAAAATTTAGTGTGAAAATGACACGCTCAATGATATTCGGTAAAAATTTAATATTTCCTTATACCATGAACAATCCACAATAAGCTTCTAAATCATAAATTCATTAATTCCCAGTTCTCAACTGATGAAAGAAGTGTAACGATCTACGTATTATGTAATAAAATTTACATTAAAAACTGAATAAGATGGATAAGGGCTTAACTCCAATCGACCAATAAGGCAATCTTAATTTCTTAGATAAAATTCAAAAATATTTAAATCTTATTCAAATAAAAAGCTAAGTATGCCAGCTGTGAGAAACAACATTCATAAAAATTTGCAAGTCATGTTTACCTGTTCCCTTTTCTCTGAATCAATATATAACTTCGTATATGGACAAGAACGGCGATAATGCGAAAGAAGATTATAATCGTATTTGAAGCGGTTACCACAAAGAACGCATGGATGTGATCCAGTGGTAGCATGAAAACCCGCAATATGCCTCTCTAATCTGCAAAATAGCATTTGTTTAGCTTGATCTAATCCATATATAACCCCTGTTTGTTTAGGTAAGGTTTAATACTGTTAAAATAAAACAAATTCAATCTTACCTTGCCATATTAACAAAAGTACGGGAGCATACTGAACACTGCACCATGCCATGAGTAGAAGACCATTTTGTACGCACAGGATTTGGCTCATTAGGACCTGCATCTCCAGTCACCTGCAGCAACATAATAAAAGTAAACTAACTCATAAATTTTAAAATGAATCGGGAGATTATAGTGCTCGTAAATGAATAAAATAAATTGATGCAAACCTGATCTAAATAACTCCATGAAACGCTATGTCCCTCTGTGTCAACTATTTCGGGTTCATCACCGGCATCCAAATGTGTTAACATTTCATGAGATAAAAAACGACCAGTAAGTCCATCTTGCCGATAATCAACCACTGATAAGTCCTAAAAAATTCCACATTCAAGCATTAAGATCGTCACAACCAAAATTTAATTTCTAAGACAGTATGGAAACAGCATTATGACAACAGTGTAATCAATATAATTTCGCAGCAACAAACGACAGAAGCAAATTTTGCATCAAATACATTAATTATAATAAATAATAAGTTACACCAAGACAAATGAATCCAAAATCACAAAAAAAAATGAAATACCTTGTCTTTATCTGCGGAAAGAAACAGATCCTGAGATGATACTACATCTCCACCTTCTTGTGAAACTGAAATGTTTATCTGTCAAATTTCAAGATTTAATGACTTGTTATGAAATGTGGACAGAGTTAACACACAAAAGAGGCAATGTGTATCAATATGCCAAAACTGACGTGGTTTCATACCAGTTTTTTAATCTGGACGAAAAGTAGGAGGAGGTTATGATAGTATTGAAAGAACTAGCATTCTATAGCTGCGATTGCAAACCTATTTTAGGGAGTTGAGTGGACTCTAGTTCATAATAATTTCTCTGTTAATTGACCTTTTTGTGTATAAAGTGAAGAAAACATCACCTGCATCAATTGTTTTAGTAGGTCAACTAACTGCAATAAAATGGAATGGGAAAAAAAGTTTAATAATTCAAATTCCATCATTCCTTATCAAGTTGTCGACAATTTCTAGTGTCTCGTCACTTTTTTCTCTCTGTACAAAAAGAACTGCAAAACTTACTCCCACCGAATCGCTGAGAATATTCTTCACCTAATTCGCGCATTATATCTGTTACCATATCCTTCAATGTCTCGTCATCCATAGATAAATCTCGAGTATCGGAAAGACGTGACTAAACAAATTAATTGGTATTCAATAGAAAAGAAAAGTTAATAGAGTGAAATTTCAATACTTCAATATAGGTAGAATTTTCGTGCAAAATTTAAATGCATTTCACTAACTTGTATCTCGTTGCAACTGCTTCGCCAATGTTTAATTAAACTATAATGTTGACGAAATATTTGCCCACAGAGGCTGCAAAAATGTTCACCTCCACCGCTTCGAGCATCTACAGGAATAATACCTCGATGCATGGCAATGTGCCATTGAATTACAGAATTGGATATTTTCACACCACACTGCCTGCATGGAATACCCGAACACACATTATTTTGAGTATCTGAAATAAGAGATGAAAAGAAGTGTAACTGTAGAAGTAAGAATAAAACATATGTCGATAACTTTAAGTTTCTTTTTGATTTGTATGGAAGAGTTAAATTAATAGAAATATTCAGTTCGCTACAGGAACATCATATTATAGCACCGTGGTGTGAATAATGTATCTATATAAGACAAAATGTTCCATGCGAAAAAATTGCTTACTTAGAGGAGCTTGCATATCGATGAGACCAAATGTGTCCGATCTGAAGAGTAAGTTCGGATTAATACCTATTTTCATCACAGGTGGTGGTGCTTCATCCGCTTTTTTCCTTGCAAATTTTAATACCATTGATCGCAAAATGTTAACATCCATTGTCTGGAAGATGTTTCAAATATTTGTAAATATAAAAATAAGAAAAACCAGTCACAGTAAATGAATAACAAAATAAGAAAACTGGAATCCCAAATTAAAAACAAACCCTTCTTCTTTCAGCTGGTATCAGTTCGCTCAGTTCATGACATGTTCGACGCCAATGATAAAACAGATTATATTCATATTTGTAGACTTTTTGACACAATGGACATTGAAACGAACCAGAGATCTATTTTGAAAAACCGATTAGACAAACAAGCAAATTATGCGCACACGTTATTTTTCTCATAATTATATGCCAAATTTTATATTTTTGGTAAGCCTATATTCATCGTTTATTCTTAAACATTACCAAACATGAAGTTAAGCAGATTTTTTTTGTATAACTGAACTTCACAGTTACAAATTTTACATTTCTGCTAAGTTTATACTCATAGTCATTAAATGTCGTTAAACTCTCCTATCTTGTATCCATCCAGTTCCATTCACTCTGAGTACTTCATGGAAAACTTTGCATTAATTGGTAGATTATTTCTCAGAATATTTCGAAAATGTTGTTGAGAAAGAACCTGATGAACTGCTAAATGTCTTTCCAGTCGAGCGGTATTGATGAAAGTTTGGTCGCATTCCGGACATGAATAAGTACCGTACACACGGTTTCTACAAATTGATAACTTGCTTTCACTTCTAATTGGATCAAAATAAAGCTCAAAATAGTAGATGTGTCGAAACTAATAAAAAAAGTGGTTAACCTCGGGATATGTCAATAACTTATAATACTTGGAACATTAACTACAACAATCAATGCGATACAATAAACTTCAAAAAAAAAACTGGATACATAACTACAGAACATTGATATAGCCAGATGTAATACATGAACTTCAAAAAAAGAACCTCCTATATCGTCCTAGTTGATACGGATCATAACCAGCCGAGTTGCCGAACAGCTGTTGCATAATTTTATCATGTTTATCGATATCTACGATTTCCATACCATGATAAGAATCATTTTCTGCAAAAAAAAAACTCCTGCCATTATTATGCTTATAGATTTCTTACAGGTGACCACGACGGTAACATTAAAATATTTCCATTATTTACTCGCTAACTGATATGTCGCTAATCTGGATTGGCTCTACCTGGGAGAATTTCCACTGAAAATTTGATGAGTTAGAAATATCTTGTAACCATTCTTCAAAAAAGCGATAATTAAAACAGCAACGGAAGAACGAAACTAAAGCACTGCGCACCACCACATCTGAATATACTTGGAAGTTCTAGAGCAACGGGAGATCTTTTTTCTACTCATAACAAACGTAACACACAATAAAATGGCTCAAGAAAGCTAAATAATAAATCAACAGATTAATCTTGAAAATTCAAAATTACGTTTTCTGTAATGGGAAGATGGAATTTCTGATTCATTGAGCTCATCTATTTCCAGTAGTACCGTCTCTGTACCATCATCATTTCTTAAGATTTGAACGTTATCTATTCTTCCGATATCTGAAGTGTAATCTCTTCAGGAATGAAAATTTGTTGCAACTTTTTATTACAAGTGAAAGGAAAACTTGAACACCGCACCAACATCAGGTCCATTTAAGCTCACAATCAAATAATATTCCTGATCGTCTCCAACAATCACTTGCCCAACTGTGCTCTCTTCAACTAATTCCGTCTCTTCAACCTGAAAAAAGAAGTCTTGAACAACCAATTCTAATCTTAAAACTTTTATTGCTAGCAAAAGTCAATTTACTACGTATCACAGGATGAAATGTACTTTAATAATAATTGTATTGGTAAAAAGAAGTATAAACCAAACATGAAGTACAAATAACTCGCACTTTTGCCTTATAAAGCCTTCTAACCATTCACTTATTCCGACAAATAGCAGCCTAATTATTTCGCACACCAGAAATAGATAGTCCGGAAGCAGACTATTCCTCACAATCAGTTGTTGGAAACGAATGATACTACAACTTAGGAATTGAAGTGACTGAACGTCGTGAGAAATTCTGAAATGTCTTAAAATAATGCTACCTCGACACTTTCTTGTCGGATATAAATGCCTGTATCAATAGTTTTCGTGATATCACTCGCTTTCTGCATGCTTTGCATTCCATCCGATGATTGGCCATTACCACTCTTATTAGATGCTTCACCTGCAAAGGGGTAGAGTCCCTCACTGCGTTGTGAATGGATTTAAAATGACCACTAAAATGATTTATCAGCTTCTAGCATCTCCTCGTCTTACATAGAATTTCATCGTATTGTCGCAGAAACTAGATTAAATGAGCCCACAAACAAATAAACGAAAATTGATTATAATTTTCGTACGGGAAATCCATAGCCGAAAGCGAACATGCGAATCGGAATTTAAAAACAATATATGAATTATATTCAAATCCCAAATAAAATTCCACGAGAAATTGAAAATGGCGGGTATAAAAAATAGCAACAAAAATCCAGCAATCTTGACAGGAAAATTACCCATTGAGGCGCTGATCATTCCGTCAGCCTTTTCTCCAAGCCAATTTCTTGATGATTTTTAAGACCAATCCTACGGTGAATTCCTCAGCATTTCTACGTATACTTCTGGGACGTTGTGGAGTTCATGAAACGCGGCCCTGTTAGAGATATTGTGGCCTTACGTTTGTTTCTAATAAGGCGTGATTAAAAGCGTAGTTTACGCTTACATCTGTGAAGTATATACACATGCATGTGTAAGCGTTCTAAGAACAACTGTCTTTTCCTTAATGAGCAAAATACTAGCACAGTGTTTATTACAACTTAACTCGTCGACAGCCAAAAACCAAAAGTAATGCATAATTTGTGAAATATTATATCCTGCCTCATTATTTAAGCATTCATGGTGTTTTTAGATATTACTGGTTGTGTTATATTATTAGGCAGTCACTAAGTATTGGTTCGGCGTAAGTAAGAAAAAGAAGTGCAGCAGATCGTAAAATCATCGATAATAATTGATGGATTAATTAGAGATTTGCTGGGAATTAGCCCGATGAAAAGAAAATAGGCCATTAAGAAAAGAAAAGGACATGTTAACTAAAAAAATTCAATCTTTGGAGCAGTGCGAAGAATAATGAATGAAATGATAATAATCTAGGAGTTTCCAGTTTTGGAAGTCGCAATTAAATTCAAAGTTTCAATCATGTTGCAACTCTTTCTTGAAATGTTCAAAGTTGTTGAAAATTCAAGGATCTAATCAGGTTAGATTTTACCACATTGCATTAAGATTTAGAATCGACGATTTAAAATTAATAATAAAATGCTATTCAACTTAATTCATCCTTTACTTAATATACTACAGTAAAAATTCAGTTATTGTAAACAGAAATTTATCTGTAATTGCAGATTTCAAGCCTGATTAATCCTTTATCATTATGTTGAGAATTCAAAAATATTAAGACATTCAGTCCTCTTTGCAATTGAATTTTTTTAAACTCATTATGTCACAGTTTCTCCTAACTGCTTATGAGAGTTATAAAAAAACCATAGAGTAAAAATTTAGAATGTTTTGGCTTATGGGTCAAGCCAGTGCTTATTAATTGAATTGACTAACTTAAAAGAAGCTATAATAACGATAGCAGTCTGTAATCAAGTCGAAATGATAATGTAGGAATAATTAGCCATGTTTCCTCACCTCCTGTGATTTAATTTATATCTAATTAATGATATTATCATTATATGTCGAGTATATTTAATTATGGGTTGCTACTATCTTCCAGAGTTATTTTGTTTGTAAGCCATTTAACTATCTTATCAACTATGCTGTTAATTAGAATTTATGCCAATTTTAGTATTTATATCAATCTAATTGCTAGATAATTTTATATATAGATTTAAACAAGTTCGCTCTTATTTCTAAATTGAAATTAGTCAATTAATTTTAATTGATTTAAATATAATTCTTTCATACTGATGAATGACTGTGAATGCTCTATTATTCGTTAGTATTGCGTTCTACACATCTGCTCATTGTATATCCCCCGGGTGCAAGACATACTTTTTCAATGTTATGCGCACCAGCTGCGGAACGTAACAAGCAGCCAATATTGGAAATTCTCAAGCAATATATCGACAATGAACCTCGTACTGTATGTATCTACGGTTCAATCCATTTGCTAAGATTTTTCGACTGATTACATTTAATCATCAAAGTTGAGTGGAATTCAAAAAAAACTCCCAATGACTTGTTTTCTCGTAATTTTCGACATGTGGCATAATTTGAATTAAATTGGTAACATTTGAAAATCTTCTAGATGTTAGAAATTGCATCGGGTAGCGGTCAGCATGTTTGTCATTTTGCACCACATTTTCCAAACGTCTTATTCCAACCTTCTGATATGGATGATAGTAATGTGAAATCCATAAATCTCTACATCGATCATTCCAAGGTTTCTTCAAGTTACTTTTTTTGAAATTTAGAATTTCTTTTAAATTAATTTTTGATACAATCCGAAATTGTGTTGAAAATTAATTTTAGAAATTTCCAAGTTATTTTGTTTGTTTTTCAATACGTAAATAATATGAATGTAAAGTGATTTGTGACTGATAGAAATTTGTCAATGTTTATCAGTTCCATGACTGAAAGTTTTCTCGTCAAGTGCATCATTCATTTAAATTTTGACGGATATAGACGAAATAAGATATAGATGAAAAAAAAGGGGCTATAAACGAAATAAGTTTTTCTGTTAGCTTCCATTAGTAATTAAGTCTGGTAAGCATATGGTTTGGTCTCTATGAAACTCATAACTAGAAAGCACCTTATGCTCTTCGATTTCAATGTTTCATGTATTTGAAAATTAATTTTTTAGTTATGCAATGTTAAGCAAGCTTTGACAATTGATGTTCGAAAAGATATTAGCAGCTGGAATTTGCCGAATGAGTTTCAACTGGGACACATAGATTATCTCTTATCGATCAATATGATACATATCAGTTCAGATGCTGCTGTTAATGCATTGTTCAATGTGAGTATAAACTTCTCGTTATCTACTAAACTTTGCCTTACATCATTATACCATTACAGCGAGAGGCTTTTACTTTGATTAAAGGAAATAAGTTAAATATATCATATATCACAATATTATGTCATTTTGATTCAAGAATAATAATTCTAGAGTGCTGGGTCATTGTTGTCCACTAAACATGGTTTATTGATTACATATGGCCCATATGCAGTAAATGGTCAAATATCGCCACAAAGCAACATTGATTTTCACCGATCACTTCGTTCCACCGATCCTGAATGGGGTTTACGTGACATAAGCATTTTGAAAGAGGTCTTCCTACTCAGTTAATTTTGGTAAACTGCTGACTGTAAATTACCGCTGTTTTTAGAATTTATAATTTCTGAATTATATTTAATATACTTTCAATACCATTCTTTTCAGGATGGAAGACGAAATAGGGGAAAATTCTGACATCCTTTATTGCTAGCAATAACATGTCTTTATCCTTTGATTTTTTAAGTTTTGAAATTGGCAATAATATTGAATTTCATTTTCTCATTTAAAAGAATGGTTCTAAAAATTCAGCGTCTTTTAAATGCAATTATTCTTGATGAATTCCTTTTCATTGATTTCTATATTTCCTACCTGAATAACCACTAGAATGAACAAAAAATTTGGAGAAGTTATTTTCCTTTTTTGTAGAAAGCGGGTGCTAATGGATTATATATGCAAAAAGTACATGATATGCCAGCCAATAACAAGATGATAATTTTTGGACGACAATCTGTGTCCTGAAAGAAATATCTTGGAAACATTTTAAGAGTAGACGATGAAGAAAATTAATAACAGATTATTAGGAGATCTTTTTATTTGTGAAATTTGCATTTATTTATCAACAACTGGTGATCTCTGAGTTGCCCGAATAAAATACATGATCTTAATTTTTAACCACAACCGTGAAAAAGCTTCTATAAACACAAATAAGAATTTGAATAAAAGCGTAAGAATAAATAAATCATTCAACCACCATGAATGGTTCAATTTCAATTTGACTGGATAAAAAGAAACGATTAGAAGCAAACATTTTTTGATAATTGACAATAAAATAGTTAATGCTCCAATTGGGGATGCAATGTTAGGAGTGGAATCCAGAATCCAGGTAGCAATTATATTAAGACAGATTGCCCTGGCATTCTAACATTTTCTCGAGAGATTAATTACCTCCATGCGAATCGCACTCCGCACTTCATGCGAAGAGCGGTAAGTATGAAATGTGGAATGCCAAAGTGGGATCGAAGTTTTCATTTCGTTTCAGAGTTTAAGCTAATATTTTAGTATGTTTTTTGTCACAGTTGATAGTGGGTTCATCGTGGGAAGTGTTTGTGTGGTTTAGTTAGGGCTGCATGTCTTCGTGTTTTTGAAATTAGTGATTAGAATTTTCAAATTTGATTCAATTCAAATATTGCAGACTATCTAAAGGATAAAAATTGGATAAAAGTCAAATTCTAAATAGAGTCGCAGGAACCCTCCTGTTTTTATTGGTTCCTGAAATAAAATTGCACATGCAGTATTGTCCTGAAATGAGATTATATTGCAGACATCTATACAATTCTTGTACAAAAGATTATTAGAATCAGAATTCTGTTAGATTTTTCCTTTCAGATTCTAATGGTAGGATCGCAGAATAGTACCCATATATCTGCAAAATTTGAAGTTATCGAGCATCAGATCGACAGACGTTGGCGGAATGATGGTGGTCCTTCCAGAGAAATATGTACATGTTGATATTATTATCTATAATATTTGTATAATACTTATACTGTTTTTAAAAAAAATTACATCATAGAATATTATGAGGTCTTCTTATTTGATATGTGAATTTATGAAGAGTTTTTCAATACAGCTTTTTCCGTTCACTTTAATTGATCAGTTAAGGGACATCGCCACTTCAATTTGTTTAAAACATCGGAACGCATTTCGACGCTTTCAAATCTTTAATAATTCCATTCATTCATGAGATAGCATTGTTTGATTTGTTATATTTTTTTAGGTTTCTCAATTTCATGAATTTTTGTTTGTGTTATAGTTTTTTTTGATTTGGTGTTCTTTCTTTTTCAGTGTTAACGGAGCGAAGTGGAATGCGCATGGCTTGTGATCGGAATTATGTTTATGTAATCGGTGGTTTCTCACCTTCACGAGAATCTCTGCTTGCAGGGGTCTGTCGCGCGTAAAATAGAAACTGAGAGGGGCTATAGATAAAACCATAAGGGAATGATTTTAATAGGGTTCTTTTGATAATAACTGTGAGCAAATTTTGATTCGTCATGTGAATTTACATTTCTTCTAGTAATGAGCGATTATCAGTTCATATCTATAAAAAAAACAATAATCTGTATAAAGTCAAAGAACTTTACTGTATTTGTGCCTGGTCAGAATGGAGTATAAAATTAAGAGTCGTATCAATCCGGAATGGATATCTGACACGACTTTTAATTCGATTCATTTTCGATAGCATTTAAATATGGCATTAAAGTTTTTGACTGATAGCGATTATCGTGACGAATAAAGTGAGAGTATTTATAAATTAAATAAATTAAAAGCAATGAATTAATGTAACAGTTTGAGCATCGACATATTTGGATCGAATTAGCTCATGAATAGTTATTCATTTTCTGTTGCAATTATTCTTTGTAATTCTTTATATCCGTAAATTTTCTAGAATACAGTTTAGGAAGTTTGGCGTTTCAATGTTCTGACTGATACCTGGGAACTAATGTCCATACCAGAAAAGGATTTTCCCGAAGAATTGGCATCGTTTGCAAGTAATTTTTCTTTGTTATGATGTTTAGTTCATCACTTATTTGTTATTTATACCATTTTTAGTTAATCATTCTTTGAAAAAAAATCAGATATTGACAGGTACTATCAAATTTTCTTTATTTTTGTGCATTTTTTGTATTTTCTAGGTTGCTTTTTCGGTGAACCAATTCTATCTGAATTTTATATGTTTGGTGGGACGGCAGTTCCATTCGGTACAAGAGCTTCAAATTCAGTCAATGTACTCAAGCGCGTAAAGGATGAAACTTATATTTGGAAACAACTGCAAACCATTGGTGACGTTCCAGTTAAACAGTATGGTTCAGTAAGTGTCAGTTATTTGTTTAGTTTTTATTAGTGGAAAATGGAAATTCGAAGCAAGAAAAAGACAAAAAATAAATGAACATTTATGAATCACTGACTAGAAACTTGAAATAATCCTAACATGTGAACTATTGTTCGATTGTTAAAAATTTCTTTTGAGAAACATGACACTTTCAGTTTTCAAGGGACCTGTTAATAATCTAACTTGGTTTGTTGGAAACTGAATTTCTTGTATTCATATTTTTTCCTGGAACCTCTCAAGATGTTCATCTCTATAACCATTCTGAATCTTGAGATTTCTATCCTTTATACTATTTCTGGTTATTGCTAAAAAATTACTATCATTGTTATTGGGACCTTTCCTTTTCAGTGTCTTGTACATAATAATGGGAAATTTTATGTGTTTGGTGGAACTACTGGATGGGAATATAATTTAGAAGTTCGTAGCTTAGAACCTGAATTCAGTGGCAAAAAAGATTACGCAGGCCGACGGGAACCAATTCGCTGGAAATGGACACTTCTTCATGTAATTTACAAGTTTCTTGTTTTGTCTTCGATCACCAATTTTTTGCATGCATTTTTTGGGCTTGAGCAGCTAAAAGTTATTCGGAAGAATCCAAATAATTTTTACAGGATGGGTCAGGTATTAACGGCCGTTACAGACACGAAGCTATAGTTCTTAACGATGAAATAGTGTTAATAGGTGGTGGTACTCCGGAATGGACTTCACCACTTATAGAGGTTAGCTTTTATTGCAACATGACTGTTCAGTTACAGAAAAATAAAACATTTTGTGCTTTAAAAGTATTATATTTGTAATTAAAAGTTTCTAAGTCAGTTTTTAAGTATTTTAATAAGAATTGACTTTGTTTGAAACTTTTTAGATTTAATTTGCTTTGATTTTAAGAAAAACCAAATAAATGAAATATTTGGTGACATCTTAAAAAACTCGACTTAGCTAAAAATGGTAACATTATGTGTTGCAATGTTTTATGTTTCATTTCTTAGCTATTGGTATTCAATGTATCAGAAAAAAAATTCCGCACCCAAATAACGCTGCCTGACACTAACTATGGGTATCCAGAGGTATGTTTCATTTTTATACAAAGAATCATTACTTTTTCATTTCGTACATTGATATCAAAAAATTACAAGAAATAAAATACAGCTCGATGTGAATATGTAAAATATCATTTATTCATGATTGGCAGTTAAGGGTCGACTATACTACGGTTGCGTAAAATTTGGCAATAATGCATACATTCTTGGTGGTTGTACGGAAAAGTCAGTAATACATCACTTGATTGATCGAATAGTTTTGGTATTTTTTTTATTGCGCAAATAATCTATTTAATTTCCTTTTATATAATATGTGCTAATAGGTATCCAAGTAGATATTCTTGTATGATTTTTTTTGAAAATTTCATGAATTTTGCAATATATCATGCTCGTCTAACACATGATAGAGCATTGGAAGAGGGAGGAGCGAGCGGAGGGGTTTACGATTAAATTTGAATTCACGTTTGTTGCAGCGCCCTAAGTTGCTTCAAGACTGTTGGCAACTTGATCTGAAAGAGTGGCGTTGGAAATTGTTACCTGGTGAACTAAATCAGCAGTTATGTTTTCACGCAGCTACCGTCACCCCAGTATGTACATGTATTTTTGTATTTCAATGATCACTGTAAGAAAGGGGGCTTACTGTTTCTAGTTGGAAGTTCTGATCTTTAATTCTAATCCTAATCCTCAGAGTCAGGAAGTTCTAGTCTTTATTGATTGTTCCGTATTAAACATGTTGGAGATTTTTTCATTCCGTGAAGTCCGAGGACCCGATATTTTTTCGTGTTGAAAAATAGTACGAAAAATTATTGATCTTACGGTGAAAGCATTTTGTTTTTTAAAAAATACAAAACTTATTCATCAAGAAATAATGTCTTCAAAATTATAAGAATTTGTGCCTTTTTTGGTATAAAACTAAAGTTATTTCACTCCAATAAAAGAAAATATTTTACAGGAAGGTTGCATTTATATTTTTGGTGGTACGACGGATGAAAAGTTCGAAAGACGGACAGATCAGCTGCAGAGATGTTGGATCAGACCGCCAACCTTGTTTTACATTGCTGCGCGCGCTGTTGTTAATGCGTACCCTAGTCTTTCTGATCGTTTTCATGATATAGCATTAACAAATATTTTCAATTACTTATCATCTTCAATCGGTTAAGTTTGTTCGTTTATTTTTTTCTTTTGCTTCTTAACACATTTCTAGAAGGATAATTATAAGATAATTATTCTTGTCGAAATACATTAAGAGTGTAATGGTACTAATCCATCATCATTCTGGATTTCTGCTCAGTTTTTCATCTCAAAATCATTAGCCGATTTGAGACAATATTTGCCTCTTATTATTTCGAAAATATGGTGTTCAATCCGGTGTAAATCAGAATACATTTCATAACTTCAAATATTATTGTTGACTGGTTACTAATAAACTATTTATATGATTTTGAACAAATAATATTAGAAAATGAGAAGCATTTCGGAAGGATAATTAGCATGGGTGACTTGTTGAATGTTTAAAGGAAAATACATCCATTCAACTTTGATTCTTTTTCTTCTGAACATGTTCAAGGATGAACTGAAAATTTACAGTCGAGTAATTTCTGCATCATTATTCCTGTCGTTGTTCATACTCGGATCCCATGGTACAAAGTAGTTAGTTTGCGATGTACTGTATTGCACTGATTTATCAAAATGATCTAAAAGAAAGAAACTGTAATTCTTGATATCTTTATGAACTTTACAATGGACTGAAGTATTCTGGATTTTTACTTAACCTGGCCAAGATTTGAGATATGTGCGAATCAAGACCATAGCAAGCAACTCCTCAATAGCTTACGGTGGTGTGATGCTGCTACGTTCATCGCTTTTTCCAGATCAGTAACCCGTAGTCCCTCACATACTGATGTCGTTTGATCACGCTTCGTTATTCTACAGTTGTACACAATGTTAAGTTCAATTTTAAGCTGAAGTGATGCATTATTTTTACAGGTATGCCCTCCTCTTACTAAATATTCCAAATAGTTTTTAAGTACCCATTATTAATCAGAGAAAGAGTAACTGTCATATGGATCTCTAAGGATTTCAACCTCTGGTATCCATGAAACTAATGGATGCAAGTAATGAGCTAAGCCACCGGAGACTGGAGAATTCCTGCAGGCTTGCATTTTTATAACCATTTCTTCTAAATTTATGATCGTGGAGAAGCCATGTGAAAAGGCGCATCTTATGGTTTCTCATATGATTGTGAGAATAACTGTTCTAACTTCTCTCCGCTTTGATCATCAACATTTAGTGAAATTTGTGATAACTTTTGACATGAGTTAACGGAAACCGATTGTGAATGACAATTTACCACTTCTGTTCATATCGTTGTTAACTCTAGCCTTATAAAATGAATGAGAAATGGATGAGAAACAATTTTATAATAAAATGAGAAAATTTGGAGAAAATTGAGAAAATTTTTAAATAAAATGGATGAGAAACAATTTTGAATACACCTAAATTCATTATAATTTTTTTTTTTAGTGAAATTAAAGGGAGAGAGTGCATGAATAAGTGTTGCACTCACGAGATTGCAGTGAGCAGCTAACTTAAGTATTGAATACTACAAAAATTAAAAAACATACTTGAAGTTTACAGCTGATCTAATTGAAGCGGCACCTGTGGAAGCAGGAAACCTGTCGTAGCTTCGCCAAAAAAGATCAGGCCGTACTTCCGGCACACGGTCGTAGTTGTCAGCAATGCAGAAACTTGTCTGAAGTGTTTTATTTGAAGAAATCAGATGTTTTTTATTGAGAAACCAGACTAACCATAACCATTTCATTGCTGAAATTACTGTCCAACAAAAAAAGAATTTGCTTTTCTTTTCATCAATCTAACGAAAGTAAATCTAGGTAGGAAGAAGTTGCTATCTGAAATATATGAGAAAATCTCGCATGACATAAAAACTGTTTCGATAAAGTAACAGAGTGTCTTAAATGTAAACAACAATATGTCTAACGAATTAAATTACCATAATTCAAAAATAGTTCCCGATTAATTACAGTTAATATATAATCATTTCTTTCAAAACTTTTGAATTTGATTAAAGTCTCACAGCAAGATTTTTATCGATAAGATAATTACATTGGAAGTCATCATCGTCGTTACCGAATGGATTAAGTAATGCTTGTGCAACTTTTAACCAACCAGTAAAAAACACGAACTCTATCATTGTCATTATTGGTACTATCAGATCAAGCTATAAGAGAGAATTTGAATTTGCCACCGATTCATTTTCATAAGTAATCATTTATCATTTTTTGCATATCGATAAATCCTTATAATAGAACAAGATAATCGAGAAAAGTGTCAAATAGATAATAGTTGAAAATGAATGCATTGATTGCTTTCTGTTCACTTAGGCAAAATTAGTTCTTGTAATCAAAATTACTACTTTTTTTAAATTTGCATGTAAAATTTTTATTTATATATAAATTTAAATATTGACGCGACAAAATTATAAAAGTAAAAAGCGTACATTTAGATGTTTTATAAATTATTATTCTCAGATCGAAATATAATTTTAAAAATAACAAAAACTACAAAACTAACATCATTTGTTGTAGTTTTATTATTAACAATAAATTGCTGACTGATAAGGCATATAAAAAAGTGTATATAAACTGCCAGAAATACAACCTAAATTGTGTTATTTATTTATATTATTCTATTTATTGTTTGAAATACTATCTGCAAAGAAATTATAGAAAAGAAAAGGCCTTTTTATTCCATTTTTTATTTATTTTATTTTAATAGTTTGAAGAAAATATTTAATTTATGGTAATAGTTTGAAGAAAAGTATGCAATCATTTATCCTATGCCTTTCATAAGTGAAGTTAGAAGTAACAATGTATTATTCCTAACAATTTTATAGAAAATAAACTACATAAAAAACAAATTTATACATAACAAGTGACAAATTAGGAAAATAGAAAATTAATAGCAATTATACCTGTGAATAAACCAATGGTATAGGTACCCAATCATAATTGTATAAGAGTTGCAAATTGTAACGAAATTTGTCAACTTCCTGAAATTCAAATATTTTTTAACTATTAAATAAAACAAAGTTTTAAAACTTGAAATTGGGAGGTAAAATCTTTTTTCTTGTAAAATTTTACAGCGCATAATTTCCAATATAGTAAATCTGAAGTGATTATTTTCTCTTTTCGTGCTTTTAACGCTGTAGAATGAATCCATTGTATTGGTATCCAATACTTGCTATATTGAAGTTCAATTGAATCTAACTTTTCTTTTTCTTCTTTTAAAAGAATCCCTGCAAAAATAATTTATATAACGGTTACTTAACATATTATGCCATTTGAAAATGTTTTCAAATATTTACAAATTATTCATAAGTATGATTAATCTATTTCAAAAGTAAGCAAAACAACTCATGAAAAAAACACAATTATTCTAGAAAGAAACCATAGGCATTGTTATAAAAATCCTAATTAAACCTCTCAGACAATTAACATTTCTTCTCTTACATGAATTCTTCAATGTTTATGTCTAAATAAAGAAAACAGTTACACACCGGCATTAATCAGGCTATCAGTTGTAGGAAAACGTTTCTTTACTTGAAGACTGATATCCCGTAACATAAAAACCTGTGTAAGACATAGATAACGCACTAATGTTCGGCGCAACTGTCTAACACTTTCACCCTCACCATGAATATAATTAGCAGTAAATAATGCATATCTGGAAAGTAATATTATTTTTTCACCAAAGTAAATATTAAACAACATTTACAATCTTATCAGATGAATTTTACAACGTGAACCAACAATTTTCGCCAATTCTACTTCAAAAATTTTCATATAAATCGTTTTATTTTCGACGTTTGCCTATAAAAAAGCTATTTCTGAGTAATTTCAAAATTATAAAGAAAAATAACTAACGATTCGATATAACCTATATTAATAAAAATATTGGACCATCGTAGTAATATCGTATTGACGAAGAAGCCAAGAATGAATGTCATAGGTATATATTGTAATCGTGTATCGAAATAATGGACTAAATTTTCAAAAATGCTGAAATAAATTGAATTAAAGAATTTAACAAAAACTTTTTAATACTTTGACTCATTCCATTTTAAAAGAAAAATTGAAAATAAAATTTAATTATAATTTACTATAATTTATAAATAATTTAATGTTTTATTACTATAAAAAATGATCTAAGCAAGATATGTACATTTTTTGTTTGGCATCAAGAAAATAGTTTGATCGATAAAAGAATGAAATAGTTAAGAAAAGTATAGTCCAGACTAGTAAATCTTTATAAATACACTTCCAAACACTCCCTTTCCATCGAAATAATACACGAAAAATTGCTAATGGTGATAAGGATGCTAACTCATGATGATATGATACGGTCATTTTCTGCACTTCATTTAAATATTCCTGTAATTACTTTTTAATAAATACATATTTAACAATGAGTAAAGAAAGCAAGACTTAACATTCTCATCTGATAATCTTTTACTTGTAAAAGTGATAGGAAATTTTAACTAATAATGATTATAATATATTGTGATGAAAATTCAACAAACGTTTAATATAGATCTATTAAATACTTCGGAATAGTCACCTATTTTCAAATTTTTTATTACTTTAAATATATTTATTTCTCGAATATCGCATGCATTTTGCAGAAGAAATTTCTTTCTATTAACTTCTAAAACAAATCTTAAATACTATCACATTCAATAAAATCAAAACTTAAATTCTAACATATAATCCATCCGTCAAAAAGAAATTCTTAATAAAGGCAGTGCAATATTTGTACAGCATGTCCGTGTGTGTGCATGTGCCCGTGTGTCTGTTTGCATGCAAATTTTGTATATTGTAAATATATATCCACATATATATATATATATGGAATACGAAATGGATGCATAAAAAAATCGATCAATTTAAAAAGTGTAATCGAAAGAGAAGAAAAAATTTTCAACAGCAGCAACTTCTTGCAAATATATCCGTTTTCGTTTGATCGAAGCATTCCATACTTCATCTGTTGGGAAGAGTGAAATTTCGGACTAAATTATATAAGGCAATCTGTTGCATTGAATAGTCATTCACTCGTATCTGCTCGTTGTTTTTATCAGTGACAGTTGTTTCGCATTATGGGATATCGAAAATGAATTTAGCATCGAAATAGTATAGTAAAAAGTCCAAACTATTGCATATTCAGTGATATCATTATATGCTGCAGAAACAACAATTAAGAAGGTAATTTTTTGCCAAAAATATTACAGTTAATGAAAGTAGGAAACAGATGTACTTACTTTTAATTTAAACAACTAATTAGTTCAATTTATTAGAATTTGATTCATCCTAGTACTAATTTAATTGCTTTAAGTTTAAATCTGTTAAATTTATTTAAAATCGAAATGCAGCAATAGTACACTGAATTACACGGATAAACTTGAATTACACGAATTTCATTTCAATTCAATTTCATTTATTCCCAATAATATTAGTAAATTAACTTATCTAACACTTGAAAGAAGCAAATAATTCATAATAAACAGTGCCGTAAAGTAGGTATTTAACGGATTAGAGTCTCTTTTTGCATACAAAATTTGCCGGAGGGATATTTTCACAATCGACATCATTCCACTGACCGTCCATCGTTCCGTTCCAGTTTACCGCAACACATTTTACATTTATTCCGCAGCAATCATTTGGTTCTAATGTACGCCAATTTGTATAATTCAGTTCCGTATAATTATCAATCCAATACCATTGATTGCCATCTTTAATCAAACCAATCAAATATGTGTCATTTCCAGCCAATTCTGAAAAATTCAATATTTTGCTGTGAACTTGACAAATGAATTTTAATAAATTCTTAAACGTAGATTTAAAAAAAAATTTATTAATCATGAATTTCAATAGTTCACTTCAGATAGAATGAATGGCATGGGTAATATACTCACTACGAGTATAACCACTAACGCATTGGAGAGATTATATGCACTGACAAGATTATATACGGCTTCACGTGAATACCGCATGCCATTCCATGTATCATATTTTGGACTGTTTGTCAATAAAAGATGAAGAGAAGAGAAAGTTATAATGATAAAATGAGGTAACATACCGCTGATAAATTCCATTTCATCAGAATTAGTGATGGACGTTAGGAATGCATCTTGTGCGGAACATATTGCCAAAGCTTTACGATGACTGGTTGAATTTTGTCCCTGAATCTTCTTATTTCAAAATTTTGCATAGGTAAACAATCATTCATTCCATAAATAATTATTCAATAAAATTTTCATCCTAACTCATAAACTTTTTTTTGATAAATTTCTGACATTTGTGCTTCTATCTTTCATTCTACTAAGAACTTATTATGTTGCAATTTCAAATTTTTAATTTCATTTATTTAATAAATTTGGGAATGTTCTAATTTCCAACTATTTGTTATTTTTGCAGCATTGATCCAATCGATTATTTTATATCACATCTTTCGGTTATGTTCCGACTTCAACTGGATGTCGGATATTATCCAATTAATTAAAAATCTTTGAAAAGAAGATTATCTGAGGAAAAAAAACATGCCACGAAATAACATGAATTTGTTTTGGGAAAATATGTCCACTGTTGTGAGCAAATATCTGAAAAACTTATATTTTGCTGTCTTTAAACTTATAATTATTTGAAATGTCCTTTCTGTCACATCTCTTCCCAATTATCTATTCAAAATAAAATGTCGGAAAAACTTTTGTAACATCGTTGAATTTCATAAAATCTACAAAAAAAAGTTAACAAACAATCAGTTCGTTTTTGTTCTTTGTAATTATCGTATGTTATCATCGATAGTTTCTGAGAATTAGTGAAAGTTTAGAAAATAAATTTTACTTCTATTGTCGAAAGCAGTGGAACTATTTCCAGTATCACTATCAACCAACGTAACGCCATCGCCAATCAACGTAGTGTTACCGCTTATTGTAGTCATATGAAATGATTGAAGTAAATCGCTGAATGCATCACGGACTATTTCAAGAAATTTTCGAAGGTGTACTTTTATGGACGATCGCTCCGAGACCAAAAGCACATTTTTCATCGAAGGTGTTTCATCAGCATCAGATTTCATCTCAGGCAGCCTATATACATGATTTAGGCAATTTATACTAGTAGTATTAGCTTTTAATTCAGGGTCCAATTCTCGTGCGATTTTTGAAGCAACTTTCATTTGCATCATTTTAGTAGGATCGTCCATAGAACTAGAAGTATTTCCGGATTCAGATGCATTATTTTGCGTCATATTCTGCAGTTTTACTAATTCCGATAACAAGTTGTTAACTTTAACGTTTGGTGGTACGATTAAAATAGAAGTTTCATTTCCTGAAGTAATGAATGAATTAGAATCGGTCAAGTTTGATCGAACCAACGCTGAGGTCAAGTTATCGGAATTTCTAAATTTCAGCTGCGTCGACTGTGCAACAATTTCGACCAAATCAGTTTTATTTATCAATTTCTTACTGTCTAACGTTTCGATCATGAAATTGGTAGCATTGCGAACAGTTGGCATATCCATACAGCTTTTATTTGAAGATATCTCACACATGTCTGATTTGCCTCCGAAAAACTCTTCCAGCTTCATTAATTCAGTAGCATTTAGTAATAAAGTATTATTTAAATCAAATGATGCAGAAAAATCGTGAAACGAATTTACCGTCAATTGATCTAAAAAGAAATTAATCTGTCAGATAATATTTTTAGTTATTATCCGACAGATTTACTTTATAATCAACAACATAGCAATTATGATCAATCCTTGACTGCAAATTTAATTGTTGCTCAAATTAACACTTAAATTTTATACTACAGTTATTGTTTATGAATTACTATAATTATTTTATCGCAACTATCTTATCACCTCTTTTCAACTTCAATATTTTGTTCCGACCAGAAAAATGATGATACGACCATAACTTTGATTCCGATTAAAAGACGAAGTAAGAATAAGGCAGGAAAAGTAAAAAAAGTACCAGAAGTATCAAAAAAAAACCATCATTATTATCATTATCATTAACGCTATTATCATTATTATGATTGTCATTATTAATGCTTTCATTATAACTGTTATTATTGTTTTATCAAATTAATTTTACAAAAAATACATCTCAAATCAGTTAGAATGAATGTTTTTGCAGTTCATCGATCTTTAATGAGCTGTTTTTAATTAAATAAATTAACTAACCTGTGGAAAGTGTTAAATAAACTGGAGCAAACAATATGAATATTAGTTGATTGACGTACCACCACATATTTCAAACTTGACGATGAATTTGGATGAAAAATGAAATTTGTCGAAATGATATAAATTATCGTCGGCTTTTATAAAGTGTTGGATGAATTTGTCGTATCTTGCAAAAAGAAAAAAAAATTATTTGCTTTTTAAGGCATTGAAATATGTTTCATTTTCAGACGAATCTCATCGTTTTCAACAATAAAGTTATGCTTCTATTAAACGCTTTTTAATCAAACACAGGAAAAAACTGTTCGTACTAATCTCTTTCTATTCAAAAATGAAATTGGGAACGGAAAATTTGAAAACATCGAATGGAGCAATTAAAACGATAATAGTTTATTGAAGGGTGTAACTGACACCAATTTCTGCTACAACTCATTTTATAATGGAATTTTATAATATCCCTTCTAATAATACGAATTGTAAAAAATAGTGAGAGCAAATGAAAAAGAAGAAATAGTAAAAAAATAAGATGAAATTTTAACAAGAATTTTTTTTGTCTTTTAAAAAACTCTTTGTATACACACATTGCATAATTTGTTTCATTTAAATTTATTTTAGTTCGATCTCAAAGATGGATTGATTTGAGTTCAATAACAATTTTTAATTTAAATTAATTGATTTTAATAAATAATTTAACTGATGTAAGCTTTTATCAATCTATCAGTTAGTACTTGTTTTAGGAAATTGTTAATAATTCATAGATGATTAATCATTTCAGAATTTAGTTGTGGAAAAAGTTTTTCCATTCTAGCAATTTAATTCAACTTCCTATTTTTGGAGTTGCTAGTGTGCTTACAAAGTCTCTTTAATGTTTGATTTCGATATTTTCATGGTTTCATGTTAATATCATTAATTAAATTCCTTACTACACATTTAATGCCACATATATCGGTTTGAACTCTTTTCTTCTACAACAATTATACTCCAATCATTATTATTCGTTGAATTTCAAATCTCATCATCAGATCAATTAATCATCTTTAATATTTTTCATTGTGCACATTTCCGGTTTGGTATAAAAGGAGAAAAAATCTTTATCTATAAAGATAAAAATCATTATGCTTTAATGAAACAATAAAATAAAATTACATAATACCACTGTAAATTTGAATTTATTTGAAAAATTTCAAACATCTTGCTGATTATTTAAACTTATGCAATGGTCATTGTCCACTCTTTCACTTTGTTTCAGCTGAAATTATACAATATAGAATAAGCGTTTTTTGATTATATGCGAATTCGTAATTTCCTTTAATTGTCCACTTACGTGGTTCCATTTTTATTATATCTGCGTGGATTATGTTCTGAAAATTGGTGCGCTTCTTTCCGATTGCATATGTAAATACACTTGAAAACATATACACATACATGTGCTATGCATATGGACTAACGTGTACACTATACGTGTATATATACATATATACATTGTACACATATATAAGCATTACGTATGCATAAACATAATTAAGTTAACACATAATCATTCAAGTTATCAGCTAGTATATTCCTTCCCATCTATTAACGAATGATCAAACAAACTTAATTTAAAGAGAGTGCGGTGGGATTGACATTTACATAGTAGTCGATCAAGTTGATATAAGTGCGGTATTGAAATGAGTAGATATTTACTGGAAGAGTATGTTACATTAATGATGAATTAGGTTGGAAGGTTGGAAGGTTGGTTGACAATTTTCCATTTAAGTGTGATATTTGTCTTCATGTATTTCCAAGTTGTTAGATTTAAAAAGCTAGATATTATTATTTTGATTAAGAAAAAAAGTTTTATTCACATATTCTACAGCAGGAATTATTTGATTTAAGGGAAGAACGGCAATGATTGATAGAATAATCGAAAATTTATATCTGAGCGATGTGCAGGAAGTTCTGGATAAATTTAGAATTGATCGATTAAAAAATGAATTAAAGGTTTGCGATTTTTGTTACCACTGTTTTATTTGCTTTCTGCCTTATCACATGATGGGCTTTAAAATTCCCAATAAAATTACTTCTTTTTAAATTTTAAAAAGTTTTTTATTTCCAAAACTGATTTTTTTTTATTTTTACTCAAAAATCTTTTTTCTAGTTTTTTAAAAGCAATGGCTACATAATTTTTTTCACGCTTCCGAACGATGACGACAATAAATTTTTTAAAAAACCATTGTTTTTAGATCAGCCATATTCTTACGATAGCAGCAGAAAGTATTTCGACGGAAAAACAAATTGTTGGGATATCTTATATGTTTATTTTTGCACTGGATACGGATACGCAAGATATGTTTGCTGGAAATTTGTTAGGTACTATCTTTCAACAGTCATTTCATTTCACGGGAAAGTTAAAAAGTTTAGATATAAATATGGAACAGGAGAGCTGAGAATATTTCGTATTCCAAAATGCTGTCTCTTTCTTTCATCACCTTTCTTGCTTCTGTTTATTTCGAATACTTTTGTATTAAAATAAAATATTAGAAATTGATAACGTGTAAAGTGTCAAATATGATAGGTAATTTACATATACATTTGTGTTACCTAACATCGATCTGATGTATTATAGCTAATGCGCTAACGTATATCAGAACAAGTATTGAAAGTAATGGACGAATTCTTGTACATTGGTACGTTTGGACCTCAATTTCTAAGTAATGTTAGTATTGCATTTGAGCTTTAGTTTTCGTTTGTACAAAATTAATGTTATTCCATAATCATGATCAACCGTGAACGCTGCTGCAAATGGTCGAACAGTCCAGTCCAAGATATAAATAACATCAAGAAGTCCATAACAAAAATTTACGACTAAGTACTTTATAAACTGTAAGAGAATGCGGATGATGAAACAGTTTGATTAAGCTTTATTTCGTTGTTCAAGGTTTAGTGTGATGTTATGGTTAATGTAAAATGATTAAATAATGTGGGATTTTCTGTGAAGATTTTTTTTCAGTGAAGCTGGCATATCTCGTTCTGTATTTGTTGTTGCTGCTTATCTAATGCAAAAATTACAATGTTCATCGGCAAAAGCTGTTGAATACATACAAAGGATACGACCAATAGCACTGTGAGTCGTCTTCTAGCACTTTCCAACAATTCGTTTCATTTCATTAAATTCTGTGAATCACCATCGATGCTTGCGCTAACAAATTTCTTTTGTAAGGCGATGTAACTATCGCAAAGAACTCGTTAACCATAAATTGTGTAGCGAATCATTTTTCCAAAGTTCAAACTTTTAAGTGCCAGATTCTAATCTTATTGTTAAATAAAACTGAAAATTATGGAAAAACATATATTGCCGTGATCCAGACCAAATGATGGTTTTATGCAACAATTACAAATATTCGAAAGTTGTCATTTTATTGCCGATGTGCAAGTCATTTCACAATGTTCGTTATACAAAAATTGGTTATTGGATATCTCTTCAGCTGATGGTATTATTAACTTAACAGCTTAATTCTTTTTCTTAAAAACAATACAAACTTTTAAATCAGCATGAAATCAGTATATTGCAATACTTGGATGGAAATCCATGATTCATTAGAATAATAATGCCAACTAGTGTCCAATCTCACATGGAAAATATTAAAGCTAGAGAAAGAACTGTTATATTTAAATGCGACGTTTAACACTTTCGATATAGCTGCGTGATAATGTTTTGCGTGGCAAACACGTTTGATACAGATTAACTGATTATTTTTTAGCATCATCTGCAAGATTTTCTGTGGACAAAAATTCACCAGACTTGATCGGTTCCATGAATGTCGAACACCGATGTCGTAAATGTAGGAAAATCTTATTCAACGAGAAACATATTATGAGGCACAAAGTATCGAAACCTGGCACTGTTACTGGCGACGGAATAGTGGAGACATTGGATTGTAGTTTCGGTTATTTTGTTTCGCCTATGGAATGGATGCTTTTGAACGAACATCGAGGAAGAGTAAGCCTTCCCTTTTTAAAGCCGTTAAATGGTTTGGCTTTGCATTTCACGTATTGTTTTCTTTTAATATGAGCGGCTTGGTCTTGAGGAGAACATTTATTATTTTTGATCTTTGATTTTTTGATTGATCTTGAGAACATTAAGCTAGCTCGAAATAATTTTCAGATTTTTTGTTCATGCAGCGAAAAGTTAGGTCATTATGACTGGGGAGGACGTGTATGCAAAGGAATAACTGGTAAATCATGTGGAACAGCTGGTTAGTTCCATCTTTAATATTCGTAATAAAACTAAGAATTCCGGAACATAACTCTACCGATAGTCAAATATATTTGCTTTGTAGATTACTACCTAATTATTATAAAATAATACTGAAGAAAAGCCAGAATTGAATAGTATTTACATTTCCCTCTTCCATCAGATCAGCTACTGCTTAATACGTAGTAACATGGAGTGAAATTTTCTTCATCGGATAAAATAAGGTTTATGTTGTAGAATAATAAAAGCCTTTTTACACCCACATTCAGTGGAGGAGAAGAATTTTAATAGGGTCAAATAAAGGTTAACAGTTGAAGGGATCTTGTTTGAGGAAAATACAACTATGTGTAACATTTCTCCTAATATGAACATAACTGAAAGAATTCCAAGTTTCCCGCAGATTTTATACATGTGTTATAGTGCGGCCATGGATTTATA
The DNA here is from genome assembly GCA_916381525.1 of Cercopithifilaria johnstoni. NCBI lineage: Eukaryota > Metazoa > Nematoda > Chromadorea > Rhabditida > Onchocercidae > Cercopithifilaria > Cercopithifilaria johnstoni. Next base: position 67,622 of record CAKAEH010001245.1, read on the forward strand.
TCAATCAGAACAAGATCGATCGAATTGTGAAAATAGGTAAAAACGTGCTAAGCCCTATAGACAGCATCATTATGAGGCCGTCGAAACTATATAGCATATCCAATTTGGTGTAGTCGTGAAGTTTTATGAATCTTAAAAAAGTTTTATAAACTTTCTCACGATCATGAGTGCTTAACGCTAAAGGAATCCGGTATGAAACAGCATCGGACAGTACAAGATGTGATCCATTCCTATTCAATTATGTGATATTGATAAACATTTTTTTGGGAAGTGTATATAAACTTAACACGCTATGCCTTATTTTTTATTTGTGTATAAATTATAAAAATCAAGTTTAAGAAATTACGAATTATATAAAATTTATAGGCTAAACTAAAAATAAGAAATAACAGTTGGAGAGCGTTTCATTTAAGCTCTTTTTTCCATTTCGATAAGCTTTTTTACACCGTCGTACATCTGTTTCACGGCCTCAAATTCCGTCAATCCAAGGCGAGCCTTATTTGAGATGTCGTAAACACCACCTGCTGATTCCGAATGTTCTCCATGGATACCACGTATCTTAAAAATGCATTATACTTAGATTGGAAGCTCATCAAGATCTTAATAAACAAAATAGAAGAAAATGTATAACTAGAATATTCGTTTTGTCTGTTAATTAATGTCAGTTAGTTGGGAGCGGGTCCATTTAAAGGAGCAATAAATTTTCGACGTAGTTGGTTGGTCCTTTGTGCAAAATGAAGTTATATCATTAGATGAAATTGTAGATTAGCATTTGAAAGTAAAATTCAAACGAATGTTTTACCGTTTTTGCTCCTAGTGTTTTGGAGTATACTACAATAAATCATCCGTGGATGTAACTTTGTCTTATGGAAGGGAGTAGGAAAATTTCATTTTAATAAGTTGTCTTATGGAAGAAAGTAAGAGAAATGGAGAAAAGTTGCGTGCCTGGAGTTTCAGTCCATCACATATTTCTTTGAAATCCGATTTTGCACTAATCTTTGGAAGGCGTATGTGCACTGATGCACGTATTGTAGTACCCAGATTTGTTGGACAAAAAGTAAGCCAACCAAGACGTGGATCTCTAGAGAATGGCAAACTTTTCTCAATTGTCTTCAAACCTTTGATAAGTCTTCCCAATACCTGCAAAAATCAAATGATTCTTAGAGATGATTTAAAGATAGAAATTACTTTAAGTATAAGAGAGATTTGCTACTAATGTTTCTGAATTAAGGGTTTGATCAAATAATTGTAATTAGAAAGCATTAATAATCAATATGTATGATGATACTGCGACTCCTATATAATATGAATGTATGTATTGAAAGCAAGCTGTTATAATAGCATGCCGATCTAACTTTCGCCAATTTGTAGAAATATTACTTGTCCAACATTACCACCCCTCTGCATGGATATTATTCGTAGATGATCTTCCTCATTGATCCATATTAGGAAAGTTTTATTTTCATTGTGAAAAATACCTCTCCCAGTTGGCCAGTATCGGCAGGCATTTGCAGCTTGCAAGAACCTGAAATCTTTCAATGATATAAGGATTGGTCCTCTCACTGAATATTTCACTTCTGACGACTGAATAAACGAGTGACTAGGTGAAATGGATTGAAGGTGGTTGTCTACATATCGATACAACAACTCAATAGAAAGTTTTTTTGATGGAGATTTTATCCCAGTTTAATATTTCAAAGAGCCGAAGAAACTGATTGTTTTCCGGAATGCATGACTGCCGGAAAATATTATGAAGTTACCAGTACCTGTCGCCTTCTTTGAACAAGAAATGGTCTTCAATAAGTTGTTTTTGGACATCTTTTGTCATTCCAGTCAGTGGATAATATGTTCCTTTCAGTTCCGGGTCAGTGAATCCGCAGAGAATTCTTTTGACCTGCAGTTGTAACTTTTTTCATTTGTAAACCAGAAATGACGGACTTGTTTTCCCATATAAAATTCAAAAATTTTAACTGTTGAAGACAACAACTTACTTTGTCTTCCATTTCTTTGTAATTTTCTTCTGTAAGACAAGGGTTGAAAGGGTAGCCTTGAAGCGAGCGCCCACAGCGTACTCTGGTCGAGTTGATGTATTTCCCTTCCGGATCCAAATCAGTGAGCAAACTTATTTTATCTATATAGAAACGTTCCTTCAACGATTATACTCTGACATCAATGTACTATTCACTATAATATAGATCTTTTCTAAACTTGAAACAGGAGAACATCTACCCTCGCCAAGATCTGTTTCTGGTTGTTTCTGCTTTGATCCGAAACCATTGTGATATTCCTCAATGATTGGATCGAACAGTGGCTTAAACAGAGTATAAGAATCGGCATCCGGTGCGTACACGCCTACACCAGAATCAAGATTCGCTACACCTGTATTACAGGAAGAATTCAAAATGTTTCATTTGAACAAACACTATTCAGTACAGTAATTATTAACTGCAGTGTTCATTTTCCTTTTTTAGTATTAATGATCTGTGAAATTAATGATTAATTCTATTTATCAAATGGGCATTTATTTATGTAGGATTACAACTGAGATATCCCACCCTATACTTACGATATTTGTAAATACCTATTTAGGAGCAAAAAAAAGCATTACCAGGTAAAAAAGAATAAAATAAAACTCATGTTGTGTTGTTATGGTGGCATTCACTACCATAGTTTGTGCATATTTTCCGAGAAATGATTAGGATATAAAATCAAAAATCATCTGTTGGCCATGAATAATTCAATCCAGTCCGTTTGTTTTTACTGCCTTTCCTTTTGCCAATTTATGTACTTTTATCATGTATTCAATATTAACAATAAAATGCGAAACTAACCGGACTGTATGACATCCAGAAGCGTTGCACCAAGTTTTGTTTTTTTACCTTTTAGCTCATCAACGATGGCTTTAGATAAATGCTTCTTGAGTAAAGAGTGGCAATCTTTTGCTTCCTGAAATTAATAACTTACCGATATAAAAGAAAAGAGCGATGTCATACCATACCACAGATATTTAATACGAAGTGCAATTTCAGAATTTCGGAAAAAATTTCACGAAATGTAAAGATTTAAGCAGTTTTATAATGTTTCGTCCCCTGCCGTTCGTTTTATAATAACCATTTTTTTTCTCTCAATGTTATTATCTTGGAGATGATACTGAACTATGAGTAACAAATTGTAAGCAACGTGAAGTCATTAATGCTATACTACACCAATTCACACATATGTAACAATGAAGTCAATCAAATTTAGGGCATAACACTAATATTTGAGTTTGCTTCCCTATATTCGGATTTGAACAATTCGAAATGTTGATAAATAATTACGTAAAAAGGACACTGTCTGAATAAACGATAAAAACTGATAATATTGAAGATGGCATTCAAACCTGCAACTTTTGAAAGCTTTCATCGATTTTAGCAACAACATCCGACATAATGATCCTATCTGCAAAAAGGAAAAAGCATTTTGCCACTGGATGACTAATGTTGAATGTGAAGATTTGAAATCTAAAAGATCCCATCATAATGGCAACCCTGAACGCATCAAGGAAGTTACTGAATTTATAAGTTGAAACAAATACTAGGCCAGAAACTTTAACTTGAACATCCTGAGATAAAAAATAAAACTACTCAGATAATTTAATAAAAATTTCACATTTCGATCTCAATAAACCTTTCACTCAGGATATTATTAAGGTTCCCTTAGAAAATGCAACTTCAGTAGCACTGCATTATAGGTAATTCCTGATAAGAAAGCTTTCTTTCAAAGGTCATGATTATGCTTACCTAACATAGTGTTTGATTGTTAAGGTAAGGATTACTTCTAACTTTATAAGAATACAAATTTTTCTTGATACAACAGAACTGATAAAATAAACAAAGGAGATTCAGGAGGCCACGACATTTATAACCTAAGGTTTCATTGTTTTATTCCAAGTTAAAAAAAATATTTCGGCCTTTTTAAGTAATTCAAACACTATCACGAATCAGATATCCTGATTTAAAATAAAAAGAAGATAGGTCTGACGTGTGAAACAATTATAACTAATTTATAGCAAAAAACATTCTCACCAGCCCTTCAAAATTTTGACTTCCCACAACTTCGGCTAACAGTTACAGTTATTGCAGATACATGCAGCGCACTAGCTAACAGTGTGATGTGACACGCTTACGTATAGTATATCGCCTTCGGATACACATTATATTAAGTAATCAATGGCTCTTGCATTGATTTCTAACTTCCTAAGAAGTGAATTTTCTTGCAGAATTCTATTCTAATCGAATTATTAACTGAAAATCTAATTGTCATGTACGTTACATAAAATTAACGAAACATTGTGAGATTATATTTTTCAATTTACAGATCTCTTAAAAAGCAATTATTATGCAAGAAAATAAATAGTTATTCATTATATACATACTTGAAGACCATAGAAAAAATATGGCTAGCCGGTTAACGGTACCCATAAAACATTCAAGCTGTGAACACAATACCCTTTTCTTAAATTTATTCAAAAGGAGCAGAAAAATTTTCTTCTCTTTCCCATCCAATTACATTTTGTATAAACAAGACAACTCTCATATCTGTTCCTTCGAAAATCCATTATTGATTGCAACAGCTCATTTAACAATAACACCAAAAAATTGCTTACATATCCTTCAAGAACACAAAAAAACTGGCACATGCAAAGACTGATTTTAAAGATCTTGAACAAAAACATGTCTACAATAAATTTCAATATTTGAAATCTAATAACTACACGAGAAAAAAAAGACCTGCAGATGTGAATACATAAAGTTTGTTCGCCTCACCCTTATCAGATCACCTGATTCGTTGGCAATCGAATAGTTTATCCCACGTTCGACAACTAACAGTAGTTATTGATCCTAGTAATTTTCTAGGTTTCTGAGCAATTCGCTGCACTCTGATTACTGTTGGTATCAACAAAAAGAACTTTCTTAACTGCGCTTCTGTTGGTTGCATATTTAGGCCAAGCTGCCAGCAACCTATTTGTCGTATAACATTATAAAACATCACTGTATCGGATTCCGTTGCCAAATTATATAGTTTTTGCATTTCTTCGATGTTCTCTTCTATCACCTTCAATATTTATTTTTTGAGTATTTGCTACTATTTCGATAATCTTCTATCAAAATTGATCAAAGCTTTAATAAATGTAAGAAAAAGAATGCATATGATTTGAACCAATAGTAATTTCATCCGTGATGTATTTTCCTACTATAACAGAGTACAAACATAGCTGTGAAAAAGTGCAAGCATTAAGGACTGAAGAATGATAAAACTCAAAGAAATGAAGAACTAACTTTTTGCTTATCTTCGGTATTATTTCTTGCACTAATTGAAGTGAATCGAAAATTCAGTAGCACGGCTGGCAAAGAGGTATCAATCACAATGACATCCTCCGAATAATCCATGTCCTTAAATTTACGAAAATGTAAAATTGTAGAGAACAATTACTAAAGAAAGACATGAAGGATGAAAAATATTGCACATAAAACTTGAGATACTGAGACCTTAAATTTCAAACAAGTTGTTGAGCAACCTCTAAGAGTTCCAGTTTATTGGGCGGATATTTGTTTCTACCGTGGCATGCAAAATCCTCAAATAAATAAGACGGATTTGAGAGTCGATCAGAAAGGCGCACTAGGGCATTAGGATAGTGCATTATGTGCTCCATAAAAGCAAGACCCTCTTTGTTATATAGAAAAACAGCTGGAATAACGATATCATCTTTGATGGTTTGATCACCAGACATTGCGAATGGTGGCAGCACATCGATACTTGTACCAATAGTGTTGTCTGTAATGCAAGATTTTCGCAAGAAAATTAAATTAATAGAAATTTCAAAGGAAAAAAAAATATTAGATCAAAAATTATGACAAATGAACACTTTCTGCAATCTTCACGATTTAATTTTGAAGTAAAAATAAACATTTTTGTTCCTTCCAAGCACAGTGTATTTTTTGAATATAATAAAACTGCAACTCTCCAAATAATGACTAAATCATGAAAAACATGTTCATATTTCTTATTTAGTAAATAATTTCCCATAAATTTTCCGCAAGTTTTCTTAACGTGCACATATAGAACAATAAATGTCTGGAAAAAACAAAATCTATTTGAAAACAGACAATTACAAAGATTTTTTAAAGTATTACCAATAATAATGATACCAACAGCACCACTTTCCTGAACATAACGCGCCTTTTCTTGAAACATGCAATCCTGGCGTTGAACGACTGCAATACGACCATTCACTCTTGGCGCATTTGTCAGCGGTCCACAGGCACGAAAGGGCACGGCAATTTGAACTTCTGCGACCACCTTAACAAATCCAAACAATACAACTAATTAATTTTTGATAAAAATTAGTAAACAATCAAATGGATGAATAAATAAACAAAAATGAACAATAAAGATTGCTTTTTATGCGAAGCTCCCAACTTACTATTCACTTCGGTAGCAGAATATTTGAACTTACTGCAGAACTCCTCTCTCCAAGAAAAACTATTTCTCTAAACATATAGAATGTAGAACAATAAATGTCAGCAAAAATAAATACCGTTAGTAGCAAAATTAAGTTTTATGAATGCAAGATGTAACTTACTGCCTTACGATTCAAATTTTGGCCAAACTGTGCTGATGCAGCTCGCCAATGTAGCATTCCAAATGTAGGCTGCGATATTACTTGGACAATTCGATCATCATTGAAACCTGAAGCGGTCTGATTTCAAGCAGATGTTAACACTGATTGAACTAATCGAATTTAGTCTAAAGAATAAAGTACAATTAAAATTTGAGGAGATTAAAGGAGTGTCATCATAAGCTTATTTTTCGGTTCCTATTCATGCAACGTAATTATAGCCGGATCAGCTTTAAGACCTGAACAATAATGACATTTTGAAAGAAAATAAAGCAGCACAAAAATTTAGTTTTTGATGAAAACAAACCAAGTCCATATTTTTCTGAACCTGCTATTACGATCATTTCTTGGATAAACTCACTGCCGAGAACAGCCCATTCCGGAGAAACAGCCTAAAAAACCCAGCATTCACTTTCAACACTTGCTATATTCTATATTCATATTAACAACTATCATTGTTCCTCTGGTCTTTTTTGACAAATTATCTCTGAACAAGTATGAGTATCGAAGTTAATATAGGAGAAGGTTTAATTAGTAAATACAACCGTCCAAAGCGATTTATTCATCACTAAAAATTGTTAAGTAATGAAATGTAAAGGGTTTTGGACAATATTGAGAAACTCCAACAGTTTTCCCACACTTCAAATATCCAAGCAAAATAAAAACAGATCAAATTCAGGCAATTCTAATAAACATTCCATCTCTATTGAACAAATTTATTCCTTATAAACAATCGACCTCTAGTTAGACAGTATTATGGTAATGAGTTATGTTTACCGATTGCGATTTAAAATATGTTGATCATATTCCAGTAAAATCAATGAACATGCTAAAAATAACATAAAAAGAGCAAAACTGATTAAAGAAGAATGAATAAAAATAATGAGAAAACTAAGGAAAAACAGAGGAATAACTTTTTTTATTAGGATGGGTTAATTTTGGAAAAGCAGAAAAAGAAGTCAGAACAGATATTGAGGGAAGTTAAGAAACTGATAGTCTTAATCCCAAAGTGAGATGCAGCTCAAATAATGCTTTGGAGTAGTCGTCGATGGTTGAAATTAATGAATGCATAAAAAAAAGATCTGATTTTATTCTTTTCTGCTTGAAAGTACTGGGCAAGTGAAAGCGAATACGAAGTGTAGAATTAAAACATTTTAGAAAGAAAAAAGAAATTTACAGCTGGTATAATATAGCTGGAAATATAAACTACATCGCATCTATAATATTGTTGAAGTGAAAGCCCTACAGGATATTACGATGATTAACAAGACATTGGTGTTTCCTTAGAATCAAATTTCAGAGAAAAACATCTAAAATTCATTCTGCGATTGCAGAAACTAAAATTAATTTTCTTAACGAAAATTTCAAAAAATTACAAGCTACTTGCGGTAATTTCAAATTTGAATTTGGGAAAAAAGAATACACGATAACCAGTAGGATAGGAAAACGGTGAGAGATATGCAACAGATATATTGACAAATATTTCCTTTCTTTGCCCTTAGTAGCTTAATACTTCCAAGTTAAAAACTTCCTTTCTGAAATACGAAAAAGTAAGGTTCTTTCATAAAGGAATTTGTCAATGTTATCGTGCTAAAAATGCTATGAATAAAAAATTAAGAAGTGTTTCAGTTATATGTAAATGACAAGGCATCAAGTGACTATCGTACCGAAAAGTATTGCTGCTGGCAGTATTGCTACTGGCAGTTTTGTTATCTCTAAAAGGATCTGTCGGCTATGAAATAATTTGTTTAAATTTTTTGAATTTCATTTAATATATTCTCTGTCGGAATATGTTAGACAAAATTCAGCTTTTAAATTCTTCCTTCCCAAAAGAAAGTTATTGGAAATTTGAAATGGAAAACCAACGAACAAATTTACCGAATGCTTTCTAGAATTTAAACGCCAGCAATAATTTCGTCCCACAGTGCAGAACATTTTGCTGCATGCGTTAACTACTTGCTTTAGTTATTACATTATTATCATCACCATCTTCATCATCATCTTCATCATCATCATCATCATTATTATTATTATTACTATCATCATTTTCACTCTTTATCACCACACATTCAGAAGCGTCTGATTTTTCTATATTGACTGGATTAGCAACTAGTCGCCTCATAGCTATTATTCGATAGCCACAAACAACAACACACACAACAATTGCAGCCACAATCATAACAGAAAGCCATAATAGGACAACAAGCATAATAATGGAGAGCAATTGGGTAACAGCAGCATGCGATGGATGAACGATGTAGATATTTGTTTGCTTTTTCACCGATGCCGCATTATCCAACATGCACACACTATTCAACATATTATCACTCTCAGCCGGTACAGTTTCGGTCTCGGTAGTGAATTCATTCACTTCGCCCTGAAAACAGGTGCCTTTGAACTTAACTTACTATCTTCTTTTCCTTAATTCCCCCGACTACAACTCATTTCTATGACAAAAAGGAGTCAGAAATTAAAAGGAAAAATTTTTTCTGGAGGTGGGAAAATTAATTGCTTAAAGATAATAAAGGGCGAAGCGGACCATCAACTTCCTACCATCATTTATATTTTGAAAAAAGAGCACGCAAAAAAAGTGAAAAATCTATCGTCACTTATATTTTGCAAAAAAGCATGCGAAAAAGGTGAAAAAGAATGCACTTCACAATACTCCATGCAAAACCAATCAAAGTACACAATCTTCAACAACAAACTCTTATGATAAATAACAAAGAGTTGTTTGAAATAAATAAAAACTAATCTATTGTTTTCCCAAACGTAATCGAATCCGAAAATTATCGAATTGCTTCTCCCGCGACAAGCAATACGCTACGATTTCAAAATAAAACATACCGAGTCCGGTGAATGAGTAAGATGAACATGTCCATCAACTTGAAATTGCATCTGGATCCCCATCTGCTTCAACTGCTTCATATGCTCAGCATTTGTTGCACTAAACGACCAGGCACTTAGACGTTTTGGTCTGCAAAATCAAGTTTGGTATAATCAGTCAATGAAAAAAACAAAAAAACACAAAAGCTTAGCTGTTGTAAACACCTTTCTGGGCCAAAGTTTTAAGTAGATCAAAATAAATACGTAAATAACGAACACTGCTTCAGGAATACTATCGGGGAATTGATATGCAACCTAATCGGACATATACCACTAGTAGAGGGTGATCACTTGAGTGGTTATTCGAGCAATTGCGCTATTATAAATAATATAATGGGACAACAATTGGATCTAGGAAAGCTATGATAGCAGTAACAACAAGAAATGATATTACAGGAATGATGGTCGATTGCATAACTTAAAAATAACAGCATACTAACTTCTACTGATATTTTATCTCATCTATTGAGCTTATGCAATTGGTGGCTGTGTTGCTGGTTACTAAATAGCATTTTATTTACAAATGTTGACTTTTATGAAATCCTAGAAGGAAATTTCAGCAATATTCTAGGTGTTCTATCTTATAAATAAAATGTCATACCTTTTTGAACAACTACTGGAGCTTTCCGAGTTCCTCGTTAGTTCGCTGACAACACTTTGTACAGTGTTACGCAATTCTTCTGCATAAGCCGGTAAATTATCATATTTCTCATTAATCACTGTTGAAGGACATGCTGACCGAAATTTTTTAGTCATTATTGCATTTTCATCATCAATTATTTCATCCGGATCAATGATTAAACGACGTGGAAGCTGCAAAAATCGATTTATAAAATTATACAATAATCATCAATTTTCGGTGCATTAAAAAATACTTTCTTGTCAATTCGCAAAACACGGCAAAATGCATATTCCATATTCTCACTGCTAAGTTATACATATCACCACAGAAGTAGCAACCGGAGGACTCTTCAAAGTTACAAAGACGCTATCATCATACTCAATAAACTAGAAACTATTGCAACATCGCTTGACAATTAAAACTAACTTTCTCGCTGTTATCAGTGTCACCGATTGATAGTGGAATGAAATGAGCTTCGGTAGTAAGAACATAGTTATCCAAATCAATCGGTAAGTCAGAGGAGTCCGTAAAAATCATATAGAGATATTTCAATGTTTCCGAAAGTACGAAAGAATCCATTCTAAAAACTGATTAAATAATGTCTCCAGAAAGGGAGAGATAGGGAGAGAGAAAAATCTGTAATTTTCCAGGATTTCTAGAATTTCAGAAATTGAACATAAATTTATCTATGAAAAGAAATAAATATATGAATTTTTACCGATCTTCATGATTCATTGAACGAATATCTTTGACAGCAGCAAATCCACATTCAACTCGCAAAAATTTATTCATACTATCCAAAATCTGCCAAATAAGATTACATTCTTCAGAATGAAAACGAAAAAATTAAAACACCTCTCTAAGAAATTAATTGATCGAATTAGAAATTGAAAAAGTCATCATCCATAAATACTTACATTTTGGGCCACATGCAGGTAATGCTCATCCTTCGTTGCTCTATATAGCAGATAGGTGCTTTCAATAAATTCTGGTCGAATAGGATGCTGGGCCCAGTGAACTTGTAAATCATGCGTAAATGCTTCCGGTAAGAATTTGTGCCTCTAAAATAAAATATGCTTTTGTCATAATTCAAAAGCTAAGTCAGTAAGACCGAAAAACATGTTAGAATTTCGAAATAATTTACTGTTATGAATAATATTTCACCGCGCAATCTTATCTTTTTTGTTTTTTGTTATAAAAGACACTGCTAGGAAAACTAAAAAATATTTTCTCTTGATCATAAGCTAATGGAAAATTTACCTTGATCACTTGATAAAGTGTTTCGTGAAATTCGATAGCTGCTTTCAAATCACCTTTCAAAACTTGTATGCCAGGCCAAAACGCCAGCAAGGAATCCATGTAAGTTCTAGCAGCAACTGTTGGTTTATGCATATGAACATCGATAAACAATGGACCTTTGTTAACATACCTCATTATAGCATCATAATGCTGCAAAAGTTTATCATTAATCATTAATCACGGATTAGAAAAGCTGATATCGAAAAGTATTTATAATCTATGTTGCCTAACGAAGCCAGTTTCAATTTTAATACTTTCATTATCTATATATCACACTACATTTAATGATACTAATGAACCTAATTAACCCAATTATTTAACAGTAAAATTTCGACCTTGTTGAAGCGATACAAATATCCTTCGTCGCCCAATAAAATATATGCCTTCAAACAATATTCGTAATAAGAATCAATTCCTGCACCAATACCTGCATCTGTAGTAAACAAAATATATATTTTCAGATATGTTAATCAACAATGTCATCATCCTCTGACCTACAGTAGTGTCGACAATGCTAGAAGTCTGAAATTTTTGGTACTATCGGAAAGCATTGAAGAATTAAGTTGGAAAATTAATCAAATATAAATTAATGAAATTTGCTGACACTACCTCTCCTTATCCAATCTCCAGAATGTACGTTTAACACAGTTCCCATCAAATCGCTTCCACGATGTCTCTGAGCCCAAAGAAAATCCATTGCTTTCCTAGCTTTTTCCTCATAAATTGATTTACCCGTAAGTCGACTCAGTGCAGCAAATTCGAGAATCATCGTTCCTCCACAAGCTGTACAAGTGTCATGTTGTTGCCGGAGAAAATCCAACATTCCATATTTGAGATTTATCTGCAAATTCGATACAAAAGTGTTTCATAAAACTAAATGTTTTATCTTCTAAAGTATCTTCTAAGTCTTTTTAAAGTCAAAGTATCCATTACAGTTGATGAGTACCACTCTACAGTACTAAGACAATTAAGTATTTCAATGATACTCGTTATTTTAGAATCTTGTACTGCAACAAGTTCAACTTACCCTAGAATAAGGAATTCCGCTGCTGGTATTGAAAGCAGGAAGAAGCTTATCAGCTAATTCAGCGGCCATCTGTAACAATTCGTCTTTATACCACTCTAAACGATTCTCGTCTTTTGACTGTACCAGTTTAGCCATTACGTGACCTACAAAGCTTTGAATATTCGTTTTTTAAAATGTGTGTAGATTTCATCAGTGAAAAAAGATGAGTGCAGAGTTTAAGAAGCTTAAAAAGCTGTGTAAGAAATAGTTTCAACCAACATCAAGATTAAAATGAATGGCTCTACCAGCAATCAAATTATGTGCCACTCGATGTATAATACACCACCAGTAGCAGATACTCTACGCAAATAATCAACAACCTTAGCCTTATCCTTGAAAGGGAAAAATCTGGAGCTTACCTGATATTAATCCTCCCACCATTCTAATATTTGTTTCAAAAACGGACACGACCAAGTTTGAATCGAAGCGAACATTCTTTACAATTCGTTCAACGGACTTTTCGAACTCATTCAATTCACCCAAAACGACTAGCGCATCCAATGAATCGACAAGAGTTAATGAAAAACTATAGATGATTTATAATCACTGAAATCTGAACTCCTTTTTTCACAAACACAATTACATTACTAAACCAAAACTGAGTTATCCACCAGATAACACACACCAAGCAGAAAACATCTCGCCACCGCCATACGAAGTATTGAGAAAGACTTCGTTATGAATGCGTTGCCCAAGACAGGAATCGAACCTGTGTCGCCACGGCCACAACGTGGAGTACTAACCACTATACTACTTGGGCCAATATCTACACGCTTAAAAATGTGCTAAGTGGTGGATACCAATGCAACTGTATTTGAAGAAATCCCTGGGCAGAGCTACACAAAATGTCATTAAACGTAAATTTGCTGCAATTTCAAATAAAATATGAAATTCACGAATTTTGGTTATCCTTCTTCACTGTAATTTCTAATTCGAAATTAAATTATGGAAGCAGTAACATAATGAAATTATGATTTGATATTTTTACTAGGAAGAAATCGGTCATTATATTCCCCATTTCGTTTCTTAACATATATTTCTCTTTTTATAGCACAGCCGAAATGGATAAGATTGGAAAGTTAGCATCAGTACTAAGACAAGGTTCATAAGTGTTTCTTATGGATGTTGACCAAGTCTGCAATTAGCATGAAAAATTATATGAACAGTTAGAATAAAACTTACTTCCCTAAAGCGTCATCAACATCCCCTCGCGGTGGTGTAACACCTCGTTGCCGTCCCTTACATGACAGTGGCATCAGCTCATCATGCGGATATGCATATTTCATGTATGAATTATATCCGTGCATGAACATTTCTTTTGCTTGTAGCCTGTGAGTGCCATAAATTGAAAAAGAAAAAATAAGCCAGAAATGTCTCATATATGAAAGCTTGATCATTTGATTTAAAATAATAAGAGCGAAGCAAAAAAGGAAATAATTCTAGAACAAAGGGAGGTTTTAGATACAAAACCTTTTGATTCCCCAGAAATGATCAAATTGGAGTTATTAAACTCTGCAATATCGGAACATGCTCATCATATTTCAGTACTGCCTACTGATTGCATCGGATCACGCAAAAGTATACGCAGATGAAGTATCAAAAAGTTATGAAGGTCAAAAAATTTGGGAAAAGTTGGGACGGCTTGCGCCATTAATTATTTTATACCGATGATCATAGTGCGCATTCCTATATGGAGATGTAAAATATTGCAAAAATTATCAAACAGTCGACTGTTCTTCCTTCATACCATCTTAACTTATTGTGCAAGCATCAAAATGTATATTGTACACTTGATGTTGTTTTAAAAACACTACCCAACTTTGTTTTCCCGGCAATTCAAGAGATTGACTGAATAATCTTATAGTCCATTCAAAATTACCTGAGGGCAATTCTATCAATTTTTTCATTGCCGTATGCTCTATCGCGTGTAAGCAGTCCGATATATATGTGCAAAATGTATACACTGTACATGAGTCGATCCACTATACTTCGCCATCTCCACATACCGTCTAGCATACTTGTAGCCTTCGTTACACAGTCAAAAAAGTATAATCAATTGAACACCAGAGAAATGGAAATGCAAATAAGTGCAAAAACAACTTCACCACCTATTCTTATTCATGTCGAATCCACAATCCTGAAATTACCTGGAAATAATTATGTACCATACAGTAACGCCTAATAGAAAATCGCCACGAATATTTTTTGCTTCATACATATTATAATAAACAATAGCACAAGAACAATAAAATCTTGATATCTAATATATCTACCAATAAAATAATGCCAATAAAAAATTCTCAATTCAAATAACATTAAAACAACACTGACAGAACTAAAGTTCAAATGGCGTGGAGTTGCATGCCTCCTTCTTAAGTATTCTTAGTAGCTTACCATCATTCTAAACTCTACCAATACAAATCATCACATTTATCATTCATCTTCAAGCTTATCACATATTCCGTCTTTGCATCACATTTCCAGAAAATCTAGTGCAAAATATTCATTAAAAGTGCCCATTCGATATGGAATAATTTGCAAGCTGACAATTTACTATTCAAGTTCAATTTATTACTACGTTCTTGCGCTAAATATTCCTCTACTCCAATCGTATATCCTATCCAAAACAATCTCTTTCAATTATTAAAATGGATATGTGATAGTTTGTATGAACAAAAATTCACCAACTGAGGCAGACATTATTGAAACTATGAAAAATAACCATAATGATTACGCAGAACTGATCAGGGATCATTTGTCAAAAAATCAGCATACCAATGTGCACAGCTGACAATAAATAATCAAAATTTACAATGACCTTATGTTTATCTAAATCAAATCAAAAATTATTCGTTTCAGCGCTTCAAATTAAGCACGTACTTCAACATATATGATTATTGATATTAGGATATGTTTCCTTCCCAAACTCGATAGTTACTTTCAAATTGGAATTGGAATATCCATCCGTATTTCGACTTGAAATGAAGGGATTCTGGTTCTGTTCATCTAAATATCTGCAACAATTACAGCAGTAAACGATACCACCAATGTGTTAAATATCTTAATCGCTTTAAAAGACGATAAAATCTCTAATAGCACAATCACGGCAAAATAATATCAACAAATTGTGTTTAAGAATAATGTACGACAAAAGAAATCAATTAAGATTGACATCCATGAACACAGCAAGCAGAATGATGTATAAGAAAGAATTGTAGCATAAACTTCTCCTCACCTGAAAATCAAAAATGTTTCGTTCGCTAATTGTGTCACCAGCTAGGAAAAGGTATAGAGGACGAAGAAATGGGCGAATTCGTTGCTTATCGCTCTGGTTTTAGTAGGGGAAGCAAGTTTTCGTTGCTTATCATTGCATAACGTTTTGATCTTAGAAGGAGAAGCAAGTTCTGGGGAACACTAACAAGACCCGAATGGGAAAGGCATGGAAGTGCGATGATCTGAATTCGCTTAAACAGCGCTATTTTAGTGGTAAACATGTTTTGAGAAATAAATGTTGCCAGAAAACACTATGCATTTAACACTCAAACACTCAAAAAGAAAAGTCGAATTTGTATCGGAAAGTCACATGTACTTTTGCTCTGAACATTATATATATCATTGGTATGCGTGGAAGAGAATGATACCAGAATTCTGGAAAAAGTATTTCATTGAGCAATACATAAGAAAAGCACTATTCGATGGTGACGTCATTACTACAGGCAGGTGGTAGATCACGTGTATAATTTTCTGACGCACAACCCGGATACGTCAAATTCATCCTACTCGTTGCGCTCTTCGTCGTACTGTTTTTCTCATAATTGCGATCACTTCAAATTTTAAAAAGGGTACAAACTTGAATTTACAAAGCATTATTCTTTAAAATACAAGAACACTTCAAATGTGTAAGTCGAGAAAAAAATGAAAATTTTCATATCCCTGAAGTTTTAAATTCTATTAAGTTACAGTGTTCAGTGGATCACTGGATAATGTAAAATATTACGGTTATATCCAACTGTAGCTATAATTGCATCTTTGAAAAAAGAATATTTTAACATTTGAAAATTTGTATATTATAAAATTATGCCTTTCGTTAATTACATCAAATAAACTAAAAAAGAAAACTATTTTCAACAGTTCTTCAAAGCTACCGCTGTTTTCTCAACTCTTTTTTCTTCTGCTCAAATAAATTTCCAAGCGATAAAAGAAATTTTAGTATTTGAAATCAATCAATCACCAGTGCCCTCGAAATGAACGTGGAAAATAACTAAAATTTCGAAATTATCAACGGAAAATTGTCCATTAATGATGCAATTGATAAGTCAGCTTCAAACGTTTACTTCATCGTGATGACTATGGCTTTCTTTAAATAAGAAATTTTAAATAACGAACAAATCAAACAATCTAAATGGAACAAAATAATTTCATTTTCACTAATTCATTAGGAAACATGTGATTCTTTTAATTACCAAGCCCTTTTTACTTTACCGATGGCATCACTTGATCGTTGCAGGTCTTTCTCATATTTGTCATTTTTATCTTTTATTATAAATTTTTCATTTTTTTCAAAGCATTTTCCGTTAAGTTTTAAATTGGAACAACACTCGTCTGGATTTACCTGAAAGGGTAAAGGAACTGCACAAAATCAACATTGGTATGGTAGCAATCGAGTGAACAAAAATAGAAAATCAAAACAAATGTTAGACTGTTGATGTTGATGACAAATTCGATTCTTTTAACATTCCAACCATAGTCGAAAATCTCTTTAAACATTCATTTTTTCCGAAGAATTCAAACAGCTCCATAATCGGTGGTCCGCTTTGGCAATCGATTAATGCTAAACGTATAATTTGAAATATTTGGGCACATTCGATACCATGTGTGGAAGCCAGCGTTTTTATGTAATCCAGGTTCCAATCTCCGCAATCCATAAAACCATTGAGAATGGACGATATCATGTGCGGATCAAACAAAGAAACCGCTTTTTCCGGGCTAGTTGGTCGTAAGAAGTAATATTTGAAGTCACTATCGGTTAACTGTTCCAGATAACATAACTTTTGATTCATTCGTTTGAATAAATCGAGCACCTTTTTCACATAATCGGGATCGACATTCAATTTTGCTGGAGTTCCTGGAAATGTCCTCTGAAGACGTCTCATAATTTCTGGCACCAATTGCTCATCAACGTCAGCATTCTGAATCGCTTTATAACCATATGCGTCAAGAGCCAATTGATCTAACTAAAGATGTTGAAATTAGAATTACTGCAACTTTTTTGAGATCAACCATAATTATTACTAAATATAATAGTGCTGCAAGAAACTGCGTTTGAGAGACAAATCAATTAAAGTCATCAAACTCGAAATACATATCTTACCCCTGTTTGATTATATGTTCAGTAAAATTTTTATAATGCACAGAAAGATCATAGGCTATACATTTTAAATATGAACTATATACTTTCGAACATACCGTTATATTTCGCTTTCCAATTAAATGAAAGTCAAACTTTCTTATCATCTCATCCAGCGTATATAGCTTCGATACATCGAAATCTTTAATACCACTTCCATTTCGACATAAATAATTCAGCACTGCAATTGGCAAATACCCTCTGTCGATATCATAAAATCCCACAAAAGCATCCTATAAGCATAACTGATAAAAATACTCATATTTGAAACATTCCGGAATTTTAACTTTCAAAAAATTTCATCATACTTCGCAATTTATAACAGAAAAATAAAAATTAAAGCTGCAAACAAACCTTGTCACGTTTTGAAAGTTTCTTTTTACTACTTCTCACCAGCAATGGAAGATGAATCCACACAGGAGACGACCATCCAAAGGCCCTGTAATTGAAAATTCAGAAACAAAAATAATTAAGCCAGTCAATTATATTTGTCGTAAAAAATTCTAGCATAAAAAATGATAAATGTATTTGTTTAGCAATTAGTGGTCAATCTATTTGTTTATAAATTCTTTGTTTATCTGTTCGAAATATATGTACCCTTCACTACCATATATTAAAGTCAACAAATATTTTACTGCTTTGCAGTCATTCATATCATAAATCGGACATACTTAGTCTATCAGATTTGCTAAATTACAGTCTTTTGTCGTAACCGATTACTTACTGATAAAGTTGTACATGCTTCGAAACAGATGTAAGCCATTCGGAACCACGTATCACATGACTGATTTGCATATGATGATCATCAACAACATTTGCCAAATGATAGGTTGGAAATGAATCAGTCTTCATCAGTATAAAATCTCCTTCATTGCTATTCTGTGTGATTTCACCAAAAATTTGATCCTTAAAATTATTGTTTAAAAAAAGAAAACATATCTCAGGATATACAAATCGAAATGTAGGAAAATTATCATAAAAAATGTCTAAGATATTATTTCGGAAAACGCAAAAGTTTCGGAAAAGTTAACAATCATCACCTCGAAATATATTTCCTTTCGTTCTAACTTGAATCTGATAGCATAATTCTCACCACTCTCCAGTTTCTTCTTAACTTCTTCATCAGTCAATCCACGACAATGGTTATCATATTTGGGCACTTCATGACGTCTAACCGCCTCCCGACGTAGCATATCCAAGCGCTTAAATGTCACAGTAATATAGACATGAAATTTGGAAGCTTTAAGAGGCCCTGAAAATATGAAAATTGATAAAAATTTTACAAAAAAATTAATAATTGAAATTTTAAGAACAAATCAAGATTATTTGCTAACGGAAAAAATGAATCAGTTATCGGAAATTACACAGTTTATTCCAAACTGTGTTTTATTTCTGACAAAACATAAGTGACGAAATGTTTTTTGCTGAGAACTGATTAAAAAAGACAAAAAATCAGAAGGATTAAAAGAAGAGAAAACGATAGACTATTTGTACTTAATGATGCAAAACATTCGGACGCAACAGGATTTCACAATTACGATTATGTCAGTTTTTAGCTTATTTAACCAATTTAACCCAGAAATGCTTACTGTTTTCGTACAAAAACATCGATATGCATTACCACTATCAATAAGTTGCTCAACAGCATCCCGATAAGTCGCTTTTCTTTCAGATTGAAAATATGGTCCGAATTTTCCACTGTTAGAAGGACCTTCATCCCGAAAAAGCTGATACCGGTCCAATGTCGCTTCTATCTGAATAAAACAATTATAGATTTGATCTACTTAACTATATGATTTCGAAATTCTCGAAGACAACGTTTGCAAAGGCATGAAAAACAATAATTGTCCGACGCAACTAAATTGAATTTCGACTTTCCCTTCCCTAACTACTAAAATAAATAAAAAAAAAAGACATATTAACACACAAACCTGCTGCACTACACCAGGCACCAAACGTTGCTGATCGGTATCCTCGATTCGCAAAACAAATTTACCTCCTTGAGATCGAGCAAACAAAAAGTTGTAAAGTGCCGTTCTTAGGCCACCCAAATGCAAATTACCGGTTGGGGAAGGAGCGAAACGTACACGAACTTCATCACGAGTTTGTTCACAGCAGAAACTTCTAGTAGAATTAACCAGCAGAAGAGCACACGGTGAAGTCTTCAACATTATTAATATCTCTCTTTAATGCTCATGACTGATGACAAATTTTTTCCATCTGAAATGTATTGGAAGAAATAGTTTTTTTAGGTTACCAACATTAAGCGTTCCTAAAGCACTCTAAAATCCAGCTAACGCAAATACAAATAACAAAGTATAGTGCTATATGAAACTGTGCAAAGAAATTCAGACCATGACATGATAATTAGGAGTTTCAAAGATTTCAAGTACTATACTGATACTTTCTGAATGTCGTACTGTTAACACGATATTTGTCACATTAGATCGTGCCGAATTTATTTAAGTCTGCCTCACTTGAAGTACGTGTTACGATCCTATTCCACAATATCTTTCTACTTTTAAAACGAGGAACATTCAGAAATCACTCGTTTTCATTCACATTAATGATCCGAACTAATAATTAACTTGAAAAAAAACTAAAAATAAGGTGGTGACGAGACACGTATGAGCGAATAAAATGTGGTAGGAATATTTTTTAACAGAAGAGAGATTACAATATAATGACGGTATGCGGTATCTACAGAAAACAACTTCCATACAAGAAATTGAATGCAAAAAGAAACATGAATGAATGATGAAAAGTGAAACACCTAATAGGAAGCGGATACAGCAAGTATGTTATCATTTGCGAAATTAGAATAGATAACAGAAACATAGCAAAAACAACATTATTAATCTATTAGCTCCATTGTATTACATTGTTTTACTTCAAGAATAAAACACCTAATAGCAACCGGTACAGCAAGTGTGTTGACTCTTTGACGTTGACTCCTGACGTTAAAATGTACATGAAATACAGAAAAGTAATTCATTTAATAAGATTAGTGGCATTATACACTTCATATTTCAACAACAAGTTTTACTTTTAGATTTGCTAAAGAGAACCATAAACATATTATACAATAAATCAGGCTTACGGATTACCAATGTCTTTAAATCCAATGGATCCAACATTGCAGTTGAAACTGCAGGATTAGGATTTCACTACTATTGGCATATAAAATTGATTGTGATTAGGGTGACAAGACACTAAATTTTATGTTAAATTGATAAAAAGTTAAAATAGATAAAAGACGTATGTTCACATAAAAACAGTTTCCTCCACTCGGATTTATTTGATCAGGTTAAATATGATTCGGATATATTCAATCGTTTTCGACGTGCCTGTACCTCGTCAGTGAGTGTGCCGAGGTTTTCATGGCTCGAATCTAGGTAGCAATCCCGTAAGCAGCCATTTATATTCACTTTTTTCGTTTTCTGAAACAAAGAATATATGCATCAACGAGAAATACCCTGTTCAACAATAAAGTAAAACAGTTCAATTCGATTAGTGTTACAGCAAATTGGTCTCATAAATCATTCTCGTATATTTACTAACATAAAACAGAATTGTTGTGGGACAATAATTCGGGGGCGAATTATTGTTCCCTAGCAACAAAGAATGTTACTATCCGATTAGGCGTGATGAGAAATTTAAATAGGAAATTTATGAAGAAAATTGAAGTAGAAACGGAACGGAACGAGATTAGATTTATCAAGAAAAAATACTTCTGGTCTATGAATTGCAGAATGATAAAAACCATACACTAACCGCGAACGTTTTTACCCACCATATCGACATCCAAACGGATACAAATGTACCAACAGCCTAAAAATTATCATAATAACGAAGAAAATTTGAAAAAGAATGTTTTGGGAAATCTACTGAAATCGTTACAATAATTCTAACATTCCTACAATAACTTAAAGTAACTGATTAAAACAAACCATAAAACAGATCCATAAACCAATCAGCGTTAGTTTAACACGAGGAAGCCGCGGTCGCCCAAATTTGATGCAAATCGATGCTTCTAAAGTACAAATAGCCAAATATACCCAGCTTTGCATACCCATACGTTTGATTCGTGGATCGGTTGCAAATAAATAAAATTGCCGTATCGTTGGAGCTGATACGAAAGCGATTAAAAGGATTCTTGAAAACACTAACGAATGTGATGTGTCCACCGCGAATATGTGCTTCAGAAAAAAAGTATTTAATTCCGTTATCTGAAAATCAAATTTCACTGAAAAAGATCTCACCGAAGATTAAGCGTAATAGTTAAGCGGAGAAAATTTCCAAAAACAAGTTCCGACTTCACAATTCCGGTGTAAAGTGAAGCATACCAGCCAAACTAAGACAAATGCATAAATTGCCAGCGTTCTCCTCAGAGCGCAGTTATTGTACCAGTCCACTTTCATCCAACTTTCTGGAGTAAACTGAAGCACAGCCCGTTTGAACTTACCTCGCGCTGTTTTAATATCTCTGGAAATTTAAATTAATCTAAATCAATAAACATTACCGGAATTTGTTAACAAAAATACATTTTTTAATTTATATATTGATATTACAACTATTGAAAATTAAATATAGTAAGTTACTTAATGCTTTCCCAATGAAATTGTCGCATTTCAAAAAAGTGTGACAGCCATATGCCAAACCATATACCCAATCCGTTGCACATTAAAATATCCAAAATAATCGCATCCCACCAACATTCTTGAAAGTTTGGTAGCAAATGAGCAAATAATACCTAAATTTTTTCAACTAAAAGTATGGAAAAAATTGAATAAATATATCAAACCAAATTAATGAGCAAAAAAGAACTCGTCTGAGGCTAAATTAAGGCAAACCAATTGCTTTCTAGAACAAGTACCTCGGTTAATTCCCAGGCGATACTGATATACCAGCATATAATAGAATGGCGAATAAGTAAAGCTTTCATTGCCCAACCAACAAAATGGCCAATGGCAAATATATCCATGTGGCTCCACAGTCGCTCCAATGTGATATCAGAACAATTAACGGCATATGCCTTAACAGAAATTGCTGACTATAAATGACTCGTCCAACGATACTGACAAGGGTCATTTGATCGAGAATAATACATACATTTTTGCATCATTATCCAAATGTATAAGGCAATAGCAGCGTAACCTAACTAAAACATCATTTCAACCAGTTTTGAATCACCAGAAAATTCCAATATGATTCGGAATATAGGAAAAATTTACTTTTTCATCCAATTTTTCCTTATTTAAACCTTGTGGATCAAGCCATTTCAGCACATCTTTTATATCACGAAAGTTTTGAAACAATGCAAACTGAAGCATTAATGTATACAAGACACTCATACCAAAAATAATGCGCCAGAAAACCGGATGCGGACGAATAAACGGACCTGAAATTCCTTTGAAAAATATCGTTGATTTATAATCAAACAAAAAAGAAAAGAAAAGGATAATTAAGCTTACCATTTGGAAATGTGAGACCACTGACAACTAGAAATAAAACAGCTGCAGCGGTAATACCAGCAGAAACATTAATTCCTGAATTGTCATCATTCCTGGAATGTTCAATGTCCTTCATTTATGCAATTCTAGCCTTAATAATACTAGCTAAACTTTCTTAACTAAATAATCAATAAATCCGCTAACAGATTTTAAATAACAACCCTTTTTTTAAACAATGAAACGAATCATGGAATCGTTATGATCAATGAGTAAACTAAAATAAGCAAATGAATAAGATATTTCCAAGCACTGACTTGTTGAACTAGAAATAACTTAAGACAATGCAAATTAAATTGTAGTAGCATATTACCTACTAAATGCAGGAATAATGAGCAACGCACAAATGATAACAAGAACCGTGATTGTACGCGGTTTATAAAAAAATTCCAAAGTGACGTCGTTTACAACACGTTCATTGATAAGTCGATAATGTATACAATCCAGCTCACGTCCTGTATATTTTCGGCGCTTTTTACCACTGAAAATAATTGATTACATACCACGAAATATACAATGATAAGTTCATTTAATAATATAGATGTTTAAAAAAACATTTAAATTATTTTATCGACAAGTATCGATAAAATTGACGAAAAACTAATTGTTACATTAATTTTTTTTTACAAAATTTAATATGCCCACATCTCCATGATTTAAATAACCGAAGAATGATTTAAATAGCTAATTAAAGCAACTTATAATCTGACGAACTTCTTACTTAAGAAACAGGTTTAAAAGTTGACAACAAATATAATATAGCAATATATGAACAAAGAGATAGAGAGAAGTTTCGGGTAAATTTAAAGTAGATAAAGCAAAATAATGCGATGACTAAGGATAGAATTCCCCCGATATACCGTTAGTCATCTCACGCTAACTTCCGCTACTATTCCTAACAACAATTATTTTGGATAAGAGGAGAGTGAAAACAATTATTTTAAATGGATGGTTGATAACTACTGAAAATAGAAAAATGATACCAATGAAATGAATCAGTTGCAATTAACTCAAAATATGTCGTGACAACATTCTGTTAGTGTTAATGATAGCTAAATAAAAATCATTTAGTGATGACTAACATGTTCGATGTGTCACTTTCGTCGCCAACATCATCGACATCGGATAGTTGTGAAGTAAGTTTTGGTGGATTCAGTGACTCGTCATTTAGACAAGAATTTTTCTCTTCATTATTTACATGTTGAAATGGAACAAAGAGCGTCTGTACAGTCTTATCACCATCACTTTTTAGCCGTCTCCGCCGTATCATCCTTATACAGCACCAGTACGGCAAAGAAGTCAGATAAATCGCTTTTCTAGAATGACAAGATTTCCTGTTATCAAAACCATCACGAAGCAGCAAATTTCTTGACTCAATTCTGCTTAATAAAAAGAGAATAACAAGAGGAATTGGATCAAAAATTCGAATAACATTTAGAAACTAAATTTAATGCGCAAAAGAAAGAATAACATTCCGAAAAAAAATTTAAAAATCAAAAAAAAAGGAAATGGAATTGTGCAATGCAATAATTCTTATAGCAACTCCGGAAGTCATCCCATATTATCCGGTAGCTTTAAATGGATAGTGATGAAAAAAACGGTTAAGCATAAAGCGTTGTTAAAAAAAGGAGAAGAAACACAACGAAAATTACAGAGAGAAGAGGGGGAGGGGATAAAACATGAAATGCATTAATTGAAACCACTGCATTAGAGAAAAGAAAAATGAGAAAATTGAGGACGTGCCTAAAATTCGACTTTTCCAACAATGTAAAGTTACTTCCATGCAATAACATATAGACATAAGGTCAACGACCTTTGACTCATAGAACTGCATGATTGATTTCAATCGTTCTACCAATGCTCTTAAAAGGGGTTCCTCGAGATTTCCGTAGATGTTAGTGAAATATCTTGAGAACGAGGATTTGAGTCAGGATTTTCGTGGGACGTGAACTTTCCAGCTCTACGTGATTATTCTCAGTCAAAGTTCATCATTACTATCCAAGCTAATATAGTACCTTAAAAGCAGCAAATTAATGTCGAAGAATAATGCCTTAATAATGATAGAGAATCCCTTGCCAATGAAAGAGAAATGCTTTAGTAATGATAGAGAATGCTTTGCCAATGGTAGAGAATTATTAGTGCCTAACAGAATTCACCTCCTTATTTCATCAAATGAAGCACCACAATGAATCTAATTGCGTTCACTATAATAGCCTATGATGGTACTTTCGATATATTATTTACGTCTCTGTGTTCGGAAGTATGAAATCGAATATTTACAAAGGAATTCATAACTAAATTCAACTTATGATTAATTCAAAAAATTTACGAAGTTATCGTATGACATTGAGGGTTATTCGAAATTCTCACTCAAAAGTTTTCCGTCATTTTTCCCTCAGATATATTTCTATTTAATTGCTTCCTGTATTACAAAATTCTAATGGCACTAAATTACGCATCTGGACAAAATAGAGAAATAAACGGAAAAGCGATAAGGAAATAATTATAAATTGTGAAAGAATTGAAAGGGTAGGATTTTTTCAAAAAATTAGTCGATTTTCGGTTTAATACTTGAAACAACCTATGTCTCTACTCCACACAAACCAACTTAGCCTGCTAACACTCTATTTCTTTCCAATATCCTGGAGTTTCTGAGTAATCTTTGTTAATGCTTTTACGAACCAATCCTAATCATACAATTCATTTTATCCATCCCAGAAATTTGCAAATTCATGCCTGTCTTCCAGGCCTTTTTAAGCAAAATTTTTTACTTAGATCGAATTTATTTCGATAAGAGCCATTCCAGTATTAAATAGAGGAAATTCCTTAGCTTGATATTTGTTTGCTTTAAATAGTTTCAGCTTCCATTTCTGTACAGATTTCCTGAATTGAAGCCCGAGGCGCATATTACCAAGGAATTCCTTGCATTTGATACCTCTGAAAATATCCATAAATGCCATTCTATCTGTATAATTTCAATTTGTCATTGGGTCACAAAACTTTTTGAAATGCATTCAGCCCAGTTTTTCCTGCACATCTTCATTTTTCTCCTCGTTCTTCATCATTCCAAGTAGAACTTTTTTTTCACTTATAACTGCACAATCATTTGGTAGTGCATTGTTGCACTGTAACAAGGAGCTGCACTGAAGTATAGGCAAAAGATAAGGATGATAGCGTAAAGATTGTATATAATTCTCAATTTTTTGTCTTGGATGATTTTAAATTCCCCTGCAAAAAAATCGTCTGATGAACCATAAAATGGTTGATAAATTATGAAATAATTTTACATTGCAAATCGGTATATGACCCAGATCAACTGATTTGAAATTTAACACCCCTTTCAGCATCGCAAGCAAATGATAGCTTCACTGAGACGAAAGTTGCACTTTGACATGCCGTGTGTTACCGCAGTTTTCTGTTCGTTTTCTTTTGCCAGTTGGTGTTTTCAGTTCGTTGGAGTTGCTTGGGTTTAATAGGAAAAGTGGGGAGAGGCAGAAGGGATTGATGCGAGTGTGCCAATAGATTGAGAGAAATGTAGAAATAATGAGTTGAGGGAAATTAAGAAGAAGCTACGGTTTTTAAATTAGAAATAGCAGAGGAAATAAAGGAGTAATTGATTGAAGAGAATTGAAAATATAATGATGGCTGAAGAAATATAGTGTGAAGTATGTGTGGTAATTTTATCAGTTAATTAGCATAGATTGGCCTTCAACAGCTTTAGTAGAGAAAGAATATATATTGCTTGCAAAGTTGTCATTGTATTTAAGGAAAAATGAATCCACTGACGAATATCCGGAAGCAGAATAAAATTAATGAACGGGAACTGTTACTTGGATTTACTGGAAGTAGCAGCAAAAGCTGGCATCAGGAATATTCCGATTCAGCGTGGATATATGTTGGTGGCTTGCCGTTTGATCTTAACGAAGGCGACATTATTTCTGTTTTTTCTCAGTAAATTATTAAAAAATTCTTTTTAGTCATTCGTGCAAAAATATTTATTGCCGAATTCAGAATAGCTTTATGAGCCAAGCTGTTATTTTTGTCCCTACTGCAGTTACTATCTTCCTTTTGAGCTTCTATTCAGATTTTACAGAGTTTCGTAGTTCAGCATAAACATATGACGTTGGGTAGTAAAACGGTTTGAACTATGTTTATAGTGAAATTAATACTTGATCTTATATCTTATAACCAAATGCGACACATTTTACGAAATTTATAATTTCCCTTGCACATTATTTTTCTAATTAATTTACTTGGCTTTTTTTCGTTTCATCTCGTGGAATGATCATTTTTTTGTTTTGACTTTTGGAGAAATTATTACATATAAAAATGGTCATCAAAAATATGTGCGATGAAGTTAAATAACTGCTATTTATGAGCGAGCAATATCAGTTAAAATTAGTATAAAGTTCTGGAAGCAAAATTACGCGTTTAGCTTTGATGATAAAATAAATAGTTACTCTTTGGAATAGGATGCTTATTCTTAATGCATTGTGCTGTGGGAAAAAAAAGGACAATAAGAAAATTTATGTTCGGTAGTATTTCGATATAATGTATTGTTTGGAGGAGTTATTTCAGATCACTTTATTCAAATTTTTGTCACTTAAAAGCTCTATTGCAGTAACTACATTTTTTTTCATTCATCACATTATCTCCTGGTGTTGGGCCATTATATGTCTGTTTTTTTTCTCGTTATTATAGTGCAGTTTAATTCCAAAATGAATACATTAGTGATTTGAATATATTTTTTTAGATATGGTGAAATCGTGAACATCAATTTGATTCGGGATCGTAAAAGTGGAAAATCACGAGGCTTCGCATTTGTCTGTTATGAAGACCAACGATCAACTATTTTAGCTGTTGACAACTTCAATGGAATTAAGGTTCACTATAAAGTTACAGTTCTAAAAATTTAAATGTGATTTTTGATTGAAAGACTATCGTTGTTCTACTCATATGAATCAAGAGTAATATAAATGATATATATATATATATTAAGCACTAAGATCTCAACATTTGTTTACAGCTGTTGAAGCGAATTATACATGTAGATCATGTGGAAGAGTACAAAGTTCCAAAATATCGTGAGGACATCGACGAAGAAACACGGCGAATTTGGGAAGATGGTTGCGCTCCGAAACCAATTCCTATACAACAAGGTTTTGCATTAATTTATAGCTGAAAGCAATATTTTTTTTTTGAGTGAATCTTAAACTTTGACTCTATTTGATTAATTATGACTGTAATTATTTAATGAACCGTTTCTCTGTTGTTAAGATGATGTGGAAGACGTAGATCCAGTTGAGACATTGAAAAAGGAAGCAGTTGACGAGGTTAGTTTTTTTGTTTCTTTGTCAAAATATTCTCATGTAAGTTTGGGGAATAGTGTATCATCTATGTGTGGTTTTCCTTCTTGGATAAAGAGATAAGAGTGGAAGGCTGCGAGTGTGGGTCACGCGTCCACACAATCATAATGAATTTTGAGGGAACTTCGCATAATTTTTGTTGTTAGCAGCATGTTGATATTTGTCGTCTTTCATATCCATTTATTGATTTTATCATTTCAGAATTTTCCATGTTAATTTTTAAGTGATCATTTTTTTTTTAACTGCTTGCATATTTTGCAGAATGGTGTTATGAAAGTGGATAAAACTCTGGAAAAGAAACTGAGAAAAGAGCAGAAGAGATTAAAGAAAGAAACAAAGAAGGCCAGAAAAGAGGAAAAACGGCGCAAGCGTAAACTTAAAGAAGAACAGTTGGAGCTGGATAAAAAGATTGAGGACGATGCATCTTGGAAAAAGCAGAAAAAATTAATAGATTTAGGACCGGTTAAGGTAGTGTATTCCTATCAGGCACAATTTTTCATTGCAAAATTTTGTGTTGCTTTACTTCTTATTTTTTCTTAAATCTTAATTAATCCTATTAATTTATGCTTTCTTATTCCTTTCATGCATTTCATTGTTATTTTTTTTACTTGCTTCATTATATGAGTTTACGTGATGATTCTTCACCTGTTTAACATATTGTGTACTTTTAGGAAGAGGAAATCTATGGTGGTAATGAACATTTCAATTTTGGAAAACCGAAGAAGGAAATCCCACCTCCTCCGGCACACAATCCTAGGCCCGATTTCGAAAAAGCTGATTGGCGCGATATAGAAATGTGGAAAGCAGTACGCGAAAAGGAAAAGCAGGAAAAAGGAGAAAAAGAAACGAATTGGAAGGAAGAGGAGCATTATTTACCTTCCAGATTTCGAAAAGAGTGACTATCGTTCCAACTATATGCTTTTACTGATCTCATTTCTGTGATGTATCTTTAGACTTTTTTGCACCATTACATGACTCTAGCCGAAAGTGGCTTATGTATATAAGGAAATAAAAGACCTCCTGCTTCGGAATTTTTCATTTAAAAAAATGGGTTACTGACTACTGTTTTTTACTTGTCCTGTGTCAAAACGAACCTGTAGATTTTTCAGATCTGATAATATGGTTACTTTTTTATCAATTGGTTAAGTCTGGTTTATGGACAGTTAATGCAGATTCTTTTTACCGTGAAATTTCGAGCGGTTTGCTGGATCGTCTCCTCAAATCTCCTCATCTTTGCGGAGCAAATTAGGGAAAGAACTATGAATTGCTTCATTTCTCATAAAAATATAGCAAAATAGATCGAAAGTCGCTGTCAAAATCAAAGGAAAGATAAATAGTGGAAAGTCAAATAGTATAAACTTGGACAAAAAACGATTAAAGCTAAAGCGTTAAAAATTAGTTGTGAGAGAAATATTCAAAACCATTTGAACAATTTCATCTTTTTTTATTCTTTTATGAATGGTTTTGTTAAATAGAATTAAATGCTCAGAAA
>CAKAEH010001246.1:0-97528 GCA_916381525.1 Cercopithifilaria johnstoni
TCACCAGATCGAGTTGGCATGGTATTTCTGCTAAGCATTGACCCGCTGAAGATGTTGAACCATCAGATGGCTGTTGTGATTTTTGCGCTCCCTTTGTCTCTTGTTTTATCATTAACGCATTGTTTCTTCAAACATTTCAGAATTTTTACAAAAAAGGAAAATACATGAACAACAAAATATTGAAGATCGGCAAAAACTTAAAACTGCAGACTTCTCTTTAAAAGCTGGCAACAGTTTTTAAATTCAAATTAAAATTTAGGCTTAAGTTAAAACAAATCCGAGATTCAAAGTTTTCGTTATAGACTTAATCTTCTATTATTATGTCATTTTCCTTTTCTTCACTAATTACTGAAATGCTTAGTTCTTAAATCGGAGAAAATTTGAAAACTGCACGGAATAGAATAAGAAAGATGAAAAGGAATAATAATTATGATATTCCAGTCGGTTCAGGAATTTCTACTCTTTTAGATAGCAACATTTTGCTTGTCTTGTCATATCAGTCAATGAATAGCAGTGAAATATTTCAACACATTGATGTAACCCTCATATGACTGGACGAAGCATTTTAAATTTACAGTCATTTCCTTTTTAAATAAGATGAATAGTTTGCCGTGCAAAAATGTTCGATCAGTTTTTATAATCTCAAAATTAGAATATTCTTTAGTTTTCATCATTATGTCAAGCATTCCATCCGTCCTGTTAACTTCTCTATCCGTTTCCGTGCCACTGTTACCAATTTCAGAAAGAATGAATGAATTGTGATTGCTCGAGACAAAATACATGAAAGTGATGGAAACAGATGCATTAACAACACTAAAGGGTGTAAATATAAATGTATGTAACAAGATGGATAAGTAACAAAACATCGATGAAATGAATGTATGTAAAACGATTAAAATAAGTGAAATAAGCTATCTTATTGTGAAGGAAGGAGGAGAGCGAGGATGGAGAGGAAATTCTATAGATAGCATAAATTAATGGCTAATATGAATCAATCATAAAAAGAAAGAAACAACAAATATCAATGTTAAAAGCAAAACGGATGAATTAATTTGAAAGCATGTGTATGTCGACTGAGATGAATAACTATCGCCCACCCCCTCCCCCGCCGACCCACTCTTTTATCGCCTTCACTTGCTTAACGGTGAAAAATAAATTTAGCATTAAAATGTTAGGCGTACCCTTAGAAACATACACATAGACATCCACATTTCAAATTATGTTGCAAACAAACAAAATCATATTAACCTTTAACCGCATTCTTATACTTTCATTGCAATCACGTTAGTTAGTAGTAGTAGTAGTAGTAGATAGAGATGAGCCAGAAAATTTTCCGACAATTTGAGCAAGCCTAAAAAGTATTGCCGTGCTTTAAGGGTTATCAAACATGTCATCATATTACGTGAAAGAAAGCAATCAAAAAAGTAATACCTAAGCAAGGAAATGGACCAACCATATGAGACAGTAATCACCGTTCTCAAATCTCTGAGAATGCTATATCAAAATAAGCCATCATTTTAAAACTTCCCTTAACTATAACTCAAAGGGAAAGGAACAATGTCTCAGTCAGTGAAATTTGTGACATTTATTAACAATAATTCATTTCTTAATGTACCAACGCTAAGAGAGAATGACCTAGAAAACTATTAAAGAGGACAGCGGAAAAAGGATTGTTTTCAAGGCTTCATATGCAATTTGCGCCAACCAAATTGGAGTTACAAATACCTACAAGTGAAGAAATATAAATTAATCCGACAGTTCATCTAATTCGGAAACAAAATTAGTTAAAATCTGAAAAAACATCGAAAGTGTCTCTATTGTTTAATTTATAATATATAACCTATATAACATTTTTCCGAATGAAATGTGAAATGTCTAAACGCTCTTTGTGTACATCGTCAAACTAACTAAGAAATGTTGAGAATATATGTGTCTGTATACGACGAAATATTTTTAATGATGAGGAGTACTGTATTGGATCTGAAATTATGTGCCAACTAGAAAACGCTTTTTTTGGTAAACTTTCGTAGATTTCATGTCTTTCGGAAAATTTAGAAAATTTTTACTTACTGGTCGATGAGAGGAGGAAAAAAGAAAGTGATTCATACCTCAGTTCAGGCTCTGATACCTATGTGTTCTACCTGCGAAAATATTCCATCAATTAAATGAATTACAGAAAAAATTTTCCCAGCTTATCAAGCTGTAAGAAAAACAAATACACCAATAATAAGAAAATACTTTTTCTAACGAATATCGAGAGACATCGAAAATCATACTATGACTTTAGTTTTGTCTTTACTAACAAAGAATAACAAATGACTTAATTTAACGAAATCGAATATTAACGGTCAAAAAATAAATGAAGCAGGTATTGTCTTTTTCGCATATTTTATGCAATATGCAATCTCAAATAGATTCAGATTCTTTAACGATTGATTCATATGTGCCATGTGTTATTGAATCAAAGCAGTGATTCAAAGCGCAATTATCAGCGGAATGCTTCATTTCACTTACCGCAGAATACAATACATCTTTGGACCTCTAATAAAATTAGAAAGAAGTAAGAGTGGTAGCGCAGAATGAAAGCTACCATACCTCTTTTGCATGAATGTTCTATTTAGTTGAATGATTTCTTCCATTATTTAGCATTTAAAAAAACTTCGAAATAAATATCTGAAATTATTTCGAGCATTAAAATGCTTGCATGAAACATGCTAAGTTGGAAAAAAGATACGGTACACAACAAATATTAGAATGTACCTGGTGAGTAGGTGAAAGAATAATTTCTCTTATCCAGTTATTTTAAACTAACTTTGCACAGATTAACCCGATCATATAAGTAAATTTAATCCAAAACAAGTATGGTATTACTTAGAGAAAGTTGCTTGCAGGTAAGCAGAAAGCGCCATAAATAATAAACAATTTTTTTCTGGAAAAAAATCGCAACATATCCTCTTCATCTCAAAGCATTATTTAACTCAAAAATGGTGAATCGCTTTTCAGTATCACTTCAGGAATTCATGTTATGTAATTCATTTTTCGTTGCTTCTATATTGCGAGTAAGAGCAAGAAGCGGTATTTTTTTCTTCGAATGTAAATTAAATAGCGGCCAAGTTGGCCACTTCAGAGGTGTTTCAAAAAAGAGCAATGCTTTAGACAGTGATTACTCTACCAACACTTTTTATCAAAGGAAGACTTCGTTTCGGCAACAATTAAGTATACAAAAGTAAGAGAAATTTCAGTATGATTGCAAATGATAACAGCAAAGAAATCTTCAGCACAACAATTGATAACAGTAAATTTTCAGATGCAAGTTGATTTAAAGGGATCCGATTCGTTTAATTTGTTATAGTACTCATCTAGAGGGTAGAAAGAATGAAACAAACATAAGAGATGAAGCAATTGATAGGAGAATCAGTAAGAGGACAATGGTGTCGCATGCCAGTTTGTGTACAAACAAATCAAATATAGAGCAACATGTCATGCGAATAGAGCTGCACAAATTAAAAATTTTAAACAATTTAAAATCATATGAGTCTTTGTAGTCAACTGCTTTGTTTCATTGTTGCATTGACATATGAAATGTTTTGGATAAACGAACATTTTTTTTTTCCTGAAGAGTAAGAATACGGAAACGGGTTAGAGACAAAATATGATAAATTGAATGAAATTTGTTCCAGCCGGTCAACTTATTTTACCTGTTTGTAAACGTACTAAATAACAAAACCAGAAAGCAGTTGGTCATTTATGAAACGGTCAATTAAGGATTCAGTGGATAAAGGGCGATTAAAAGAAGTGAAATAGTTCCTTTGCCATATATTATCGAAAACAGTGTTCTCCACAACTTATTAAACTTGCTGTGCAATTTAATTCTGACCTTCCTTGTCTTGGCTTCATTTCTCCTTTTCTTGTTCATTTCAGTTTGAAGAGAACATTTTGCCCTACACAGGCATTAATCATAGCAAAACCAGGAAAATTCAGAGTCATGCGAGATAAGTATTTTGTTGAATATTTGATTGAAAATCTCCAAATCTGGGCTACGTTCAGATCAAAACTAAAGAACTAAATGGATACACAGGTTTTATCAACAAAGTATGTTACTAATATTTTGCAGACTGAAAGAATAAAAGAAAGCAGTGCTCTTTTATTTCTCCAAAAGATTGAGGATGAGCCCAAATAAGGCAAATAACCGTTTTATTCACGCTTTCTTCATTTAATTGCTCTACATTTTCGTACTCACAAGAGAAAGTTCAGTTGATTTAAGCAAATTGAATGAAGCAAGAAATGAAAGAAACAAATTACTACTGCGATATATTTAAATGTTTAGATTTCTTCTTGTCCGGATACGAAAGGATCACCATAATCAATGAATATAGAGCAGACATTGTTAGATTTTTCTCGATAATTACGATGAATAAATGCCATGGGACGATTCCCTTCCAAGCTTTTAATGATTTCCTTTCAATGATATCAACAGTTTACATCTCCATCTGTATCATCTCCGCCCCTTCTATAGTGAGAAGAACTTGGAAGAGTAAAAGATTCTAAGAATCCGGCTACGATGTGGTTGTGTTGTAGATAGGTTTTAAATTTGGCTAAATTATTTGGTTTAAATGTAATAGACGGGCAATAGTAAAGCGAGTCGAAATCAAAGTCGGAATAACATGGTAACAATTAATATGTAATAACTTTTCAGCATTAAATTATGACAATATTACTCCCAGAAACAAAATTTGATGATACCTTTCTTGTGATGACAGTGTCAGGAACACGTAACATTTCACATGCAAAATATTTTTCACGCAGTTTTGCGCTGTTAGGAAGCAATGTGTTGTATACACTCAAATTGAGCAAACACTTATCTATGACATATTGTCCAAATTTCTTGAATTGAGAGTTTCTGAGGCAGATTCGATTTATCTCATGGTGTCACAAGATATTGCTAAGGTTATCATCATATATGCCGAGGTCTTTAATTACCCAAAGCTATTATAAAAACGACCTGACGCGAGTAGAATCTCTGCAGTATGAATCTCCTTACTTCGCAGTAAGGCCACTCACTTGTTAAGGCCACCCACTCACTTAATTATTCCTTCGTACAAAAAAATGAATGAATATTAGCAACAAGCAAAAATCACGCATTTTTTTAGCGAAATCTATGCAATTATTTGTTTCCACAGTTAAATAAAAATCGATTTGTTCAGCTGCTAATTTAAAGCTCACAAAAGAAATATACTACTGAACAGAATCGACTGAAAATTTATTGCAATTGAAATTGTTAATCATCAGTGCAACCAGTTCGTGCCTTCAGTTTTCCTCTGTCATCGGTTATTTATTTGTTTGGAACACGTCTTTGACTATTTTTCGTTAAAAATGATGAATTCAGAATACTTCACTTCATAATAGGCATATATCCCTATTATTTTGAGATTTTTAGGAATTCATCGAGTTTTGATGAGATTTTAGTTTTAAATTTTTAGATGATTTGAAAGAAATATTGCAAAAAAGATTTTTTTAAAAATATTTACTCACTATAAGAATTAGGATAATAAGGAGAAGGAATGGAAGCAGAGTGAAAATGAAACCTATAATTTTTGAAGAATACTTGAGAAGAGAGAATTATCAAACTCAGTTTCAATTACTTCACATTGAAATCATGACAATGGCATAATCAAATTCACTTATTCCATGAATTTGTTAAAAATAACAATTCTGAAAAGCAACAACAACATTGCATAAGAGCGACAAGGCAAGACAACACTGTGCAATCTGCATAATTGGCGGAGTATGTGGATATGAAAATGGGATGATATTTAAATATAACATATTAAAATTTAGCTGCTATCAATTCCAAAAATCGTATATGCTTAATTTACTTTAAAATGTTTAAATATAATGAAGAAATGGCATTACATAAAAAGAAGTGATTCTAAATCTACTTTTTGAACGAAGTGAAATTCATTTTTAATTTATATAAAAATCCAATTTGTGTAAAATTCCTTAATTGAAGCAAACATTTGCATGCAATACTAAACTGATTCTGAATCATTTATCAAGTCTAAGTTCGTCTACACTGATTTATCAACCGATCAGGAGCCTTTCTCTTATCAGCATGAAATAATTTTTTAGTAAATCTTTGTGATTATGAATCTAAAATGAAAGTGCTGAGAGAAATGAGTAAGATAAAGCAGAAAATTTTGTTCTTAGTAGGGCTTTTTTTCTAATCCTAGCAGCGAACTCAAAATGAGAAGGAAGAAACTTAGTAACTGAATAGAATTCTGTACGAAAATTTGACAACAGTATCACCTTTTTTCGATTGATCAAAATTCGCACTACGAATCATTCAAATGCTTAATGAACAAACTTCTGAAACTTATATTAATTAAGAAACCATCAAATCTAGCAAAAATGGAAAAAACTACTGCATTTATTAGTAGAAATGCTAATATTTAAAGCAATTATTGTTGAGAATCCAAATATACTGCGAATTGAATGGCTAGCTATGAGTTGCTTCATAAGAAAGATGACAGCCATACTTATTTAGTGATTCTCACATTTCATAGTTTTGCGCCAGTAGTATTTATCGTTTGTTTCGCGTGAAAAAGTATTTTCCTTTTTTTTTTCGAAGAATAATTGAGTTTTACCTTAAAAAAGATCATGATAATATTGTTTGATTCACTTAATTGCGGTTATTCGTTCTTCAATTACGGAATGGTATAGAGATGCAAAGTTTTAAGATTATTCCAATGATTTACATTTGCATGATGTGGAAATTAAATTTAAATTTTCGATACTTATTTTGTAGCGACTAGCGTTCCAAGGTCCCTGCAAACTATTAAGTCAGAAAACTAAGCCTAAGTCATTGTTATTTGCCAGTTAACCCGTCTGTTTTTAAATCAGTACAATTTTTCAAAAATAAAACTGAAAAATGAAAGCTGTAGGCTGAAAGCTAATTTATTATCATTACTTATATTCAAAGATTATTGGTAATTAAAAAAACATGATGGTTGAAAGCGAATTTACTGTGCAGTTAATTTTATTAGTTATTGTTCAGAGATTCACAAGGCTAGATCAATGTAATTATTCAACTAATCAAGTATATGCCATACAGTGAGATACCAAATTTTGGCAGCATTTTCAAAGTGTTTGGTAAGTCCATTGAATAACAGCAACAAATAGTCGGGAAATAGTGAACTGCGTTCGGTTCACTTGATTTTTTTACCAAGCTGAAAAGACACTTGTTTGATAGTTAAAATAACATTCTTCCAACTCGAAAAATCTATTTCTTCTTCCAAATAATAAAACGACATGCTATGTCAAATTTAAATCGATTAGCACGCGAACAATGCTAGTTGCAATGATAAATAATAAAAGATTTAAAAGATAAATATATGAGTCAGAAAAGCAGAAGTGAATTTTTAAAAAAGTGAAAATGGAAAGAATAGAAAAAAGAATGCCCTTCAGAATGAAATTTGGAAAAATGAAAAGGAAGGAGAACTTTAGCAATTTTGAACAAATGAAGTCACCAGGAAAACTTTCCTTCATAATATATTTTTTAGGTTAAGCCAATAATTTTCTAGAAACTATCAAAAAAAAAAACTCCTCAACTACAACAGAAATGTTTCTGAGAAAATTATTTATACGTTTAGTATACGACATGTTTAATTTTTCTGTTGAATATAGAAAGGATTGCTACAAAATATTTAATCGAAATCGAACATTTTCGAAGAGATTATGATAAATCGAAAATGTCGTCAAGTTGAACTTAATATATATTTGCAAGAGAAATTGAATGAATAATTAAAACAAAAACGAATATAAGCAAATCAATGAAGAAATTGTAGAACAGAAATGATTTGGACTATATTTAATTGCTCCAAAATTCAATTGAATGAGAAAAAAGTTTCTTGAGATTGACTAAGTAATAAAGAACAATCCCAATGTAATATGGAAACCACAAAAATAAATTGTAATTCAAGTGCACATTATACAATAATATAGGAGTAAAGAAAAAGAGTTTGTTATGAAAATGAGAGTGAGAATGAAAAATGTTGGATAACAGATTATTGCAAAGGCAGAAAATGGCATATCTTCGCAATGCAGAAATTTATTGAAAGTGTAGTTTATCACAACAAAATAGGATCCGTTAAATGGCAATTCGTTTCCTTAATCATCAAGCATATCTTACGAAGTCTGATAGAAGAAAACTCATCCAGATAGTCTTTATTTTAAATTCTCTTACGTCAGAAGTTTCTTTTCAATTGCAAATCAGTATTATTCATTGAACAGTTATAAGATGGAACCATAAATATGGTAACAAGTTAAAACAAATAAATGTTAGAATTTAAGTAGTTGCATTTGTTTACTTGTCTCACCTGATACCACATATTTTTCACTTATTGAATATTAGTACCTAATTACTTGAATCCGGTTCTATATGATGTAGGCCATTTGCAACTTGAAACAGATTTATTGAGATTTATATAAAACAAAATTCTTAGCTTTTCAAGATGCATCACAACTTTCATACAAATAGTTCATATAATTTAAAGTTCATTGAGATGTTTGGATGCCTCCCATTCGCAAACAATAGGATCCCTCGAGAATCATAATTTGCAGTTGTATGACAATCCATTTAAATTTCGTGAGGCAATCAAAGATTTTTAAGAAAATGCGTTTTTCTTTCTAATGATTGATTTCTACGATACACTTGCATAATATTTTTATACCAATAGCGATTTGACATAGAGAAATGGATATATCGACAGAGAATGCCTCAACCATTTCTTTCTGTAAATTGCAGTTCTTGTCGATGGAAAATAAAAGGCAACGAACGATAGGAGGAAGGAGATCCAGCTCAGGTTGGGTGCGAAAATGAAGCTAGCATGAGCAGAGGGCTTCGTTTATTTTAGTCAATGAATGAATAAGTGCATCATTTCGGACGAGAGAAATCAATCAACAAAAGGCTGCCGAATTCATCTGTGAAATGTCCCATAATTTTTTCAGTTCCCAAAAGTATGAAAATTCAAAAACAACAAGAATTGAGCCTATGAAGCCTTTAATTTTGAAGAAAACGAATATTTAACTGCTTTTTCGCTAAGAATGACATACGATTTCAAGCATTGCTACTATTAAAAAGAAGCAATGTTGTGAACGAAGCTTATACCTCTAAACCCCTAAATAAGACTTACATTTAAAAAATAGTGTGTTCAACAAACAGCGCTACAATAAAAATTGCTTTGCTAACAATAAGCAAAAGTTGTACGTTAAAGCTTTGTCTGAAAGATTGTGATAGAATTCGATCATTTTTTACGGAGCGGCTCTGCATAATTCACTATCCAGAATCCATAAAAAAAAACGTGGAGATATCAGAACTGATCAGGATATTATTAACTTCAGTAATCGTAGTATTCCTTTGAATTTTGAATAAAAGACGTTTTAAGATTTTTCGAATATCTCTCGATTACAGCCTTTTAGTGACTTTAATCTTCCTGGCTTTCACGTACTACTTATTTTCAGAACACTAAAATACGAAATTCAAAAAACACTTTTCAGGAAAATTTGTTTTGAAAAATAATAACATTTAGCATAAATAAAGCTGTTGAAGCAATGTCAACTCATTTATGATTTCCCCGTAATATATTTTATAAGTCTGAGAGGTGCTCTTCCAGGCTTCGCACCTTTTTTCTCTTTTTCCATTTTTCATTTTTCCCGAGCATTTTCTTTCCAGCCACTACTTCCATAAATAAGTGCCGCAAAGTTTTGCAGCCAAAAAAAGACTGATATTCATCAGCATACGCAAAATAACTCCTGGTTCGATAATATGCTTAATAAAATATTGCGCTGATGAATACATTACGATAGAAGGTGATGACAAATATTCATCACTCTTCAAAAATCAAAATATCGATGCAGATGACACAGCAAAAGATTAATAAGTCAGCAATGAACTTTCCGAAATTACCAAAAAAAACTTTTTTATTGGATTATTGAATAAATAGGAAATTGTTTACTATTTTCAAATCTATTTAATTTGAAAGTGTTAATCATTATATCAAATTTGCGAAAAAAAAGAAGCTATAATCGCTCAGAATAATAAATAAAAAGTTAATTGCTCGGGTAATGGATAAAATTTTATTATTTAATGATTTTAAATTCTTTGCGACTTTATTATTCTCTTTTTTCTCGTAATTTATTTGCGTCTATTGAAATATATATTTGAATTGGAAAGATAAGCATTGCTTCATTTAATGTAGATATAATGTAAAAGAAGCTCGGTAATAAGTCAAGTGATTCATAATTAAATTAAACTAAGAATTTCATGGCTTTTTAATTATCCAGCCAATTCGTGATCAGTCCCAATCAGAAGTGAAGCAATGCGTAGTTTTATTGATAAAATGTGCATATGATGATGATGATGATGATGATGATGATGATGAATGAATGGAACAAATTATTATTTCCTTTCTTTTTAAAAAGCTATTTGCTAGAATAAACGAAGCAAAAAGCTTAACAAATAAAATCGTTCATTGTTTAAAAGTCGAACAACTATAAATGAAAAATGCACCAAAATTATGTTTCCGCCTTTTAACTGCTTTCCCCACCAATGCAAAGATAATTAAATTCGTATGAGCTAGAAGCTTAGGATGTTTACACTTTACTTTTCAATAATTCTCAAATTAATTTTTTTCTTGTTTAAAAAGCACATCTCAACATTGTATGATTCAGAGATATATTGGACTTTCTCATTTACAGGTATTTATCGTAAATCCATAGATATGAAGACCTGAAAAGCTTCGAATTTATCTAAAAGAGATTCAGGCATTTTGTTCTGAAAGCATTTCAAGCTATGTAATCCGAAAACTACAATCGCTGTTTACGCTGCTTAGGGACAAGACGGGATTTACATAATAATATCCCTTTCCGAAATCTACAAATGAAGAAGCATGCTTAAGCATATTTATTCTTCTGAATATAATAATTTATAGTTCACAAATGAATAATTAATAAATCAAATCAAAATTTTTTCAGATCTTCGAGAGTGAGAAAATGTTAAAACAAAGCGATCTGAAGTTTTATGTTTCTAGCGAAGATGGATGAGAAGCTATGCGAAGTTAGGTATCATTTTCTTCTCTAGAAATACTAAAGATTCCGAATTAAAGTGCTGAAAAAATTTAAAACATTGTTGTGGCCGAAGAGAGTAACAGAAACATTGTTGTGATGAAAGAAATGAACTTTCTAAAACCTGATGAAGGGAAGATTCGAACAAATGTATTAGAAAGAGTAGAAGTTGAAACTGAAATAAAATCGTATTTAATAAGGTAGCATAAAAAAGAGGCAATGAAATTCATATTCAAACATGAGTTCATTGAATTCACATGCCTGCTGATATGCACTCTAGCTATGATTAATTCAAACTCTAATCAGAGATGTTTTCACATGTTTTTAATTGTGAGCAGTTGAGAAAGAAGCTTTTATGCTATTCAGCGTTTATTTACACAAGCAAACTGTGTATCATTGAATTCCTAAGAACGACAGTGGCCGACAATTTCACTATTTGCTAAGTACATATTTTTTCGGAAGTATTTAACAACCTGTTCAACTACATTTCTTCTCCGTTTTTCTATCCGGATACCTCATGATGCATAAAAATGTCACACCTTCGCTTGTAAAAGTAGAACAATTGAACGGACAACTTTAAAAAACAGTTTATTGTCAGTTGCAATTTTTTAAACTCAAGAATAAGCTGATTGATAGGAATTCCACCAACTAGCAATCCCATTGGAATGACCGCCAATTTGTCTAAAGTTGGATTCGAGTCAAAATGGCCAAGATTCATTTCTCGTGCAATTCCTAATTATCACATCTGAAGGACATCTTTTAATATCTCTTCACCCCAAACCCTGCCGGCACAGCACAATTGACATACGTACTTCAACTCATAATATAATATGCATTATTTGCTGGTAAATTGTGTTAATCTCAGTTTTTTCACAATCCTTCCCAACATACTTGAAATTTAAATGAAATTTCCATAAATGACGCAGGAGACGGTTTAAAATAGCTTAAGTTGACGATTTCATACTATTAACTGTGAACTAGGCTGAACTTCAATAACAAGTAAGTCCATGGCTATCAAAACTTAACAGTATCAAAACTTAATAGACAACAAGTGATAAGATACCTGAACTACACGTAATAACTACAAAGCACTAAAACATTCACTCGATCTAATCAAAAATAACAACAAAAATATTCCTTTGTTCTAAATGGTAACATTCACATGAATGCCATCATATCTTACTTCTACGAAATTGATTTAAAAAAAAGTAAACCACTGCGGAAAAACATTTCAGAGAACTGCATGAGAAGTGAGAAACAATTTTCGTAACAAAATTAGATAATATTTGAAAGATAATTACAAACAAATTGTAGGACTTTGCAGCGCTTCTAAAATGTCCATAATTTCTATAATTTTGTAGTACGTCTTACTTTATAATATATTAACTGAGTACTAAGGGCTGACGAAGTATCGAAATACCATAGTTTCACTTAATTGCATCACTCAATTTCACAGAGTGAACAAGTTCAGGAGAAAAAAAAGAAAGCAAAATCTAGAC
Source organism: Cercopithifilaria johnstoni (assembly GCA_916381525.1). Taxonomy (NCBI): domain Eukaryota; kingdom Metazoa; phylum Nematoda; class Chromadorea; order Rhabditida; family Onchocercidae; genus Cercopithifilaria; species Cercopithifilaria johnstoni. Next base: position 12,621 of record CAKAEH010001246.1, read on the forward strand.
TTTATGTACAAATTCTGTACAGAATTATGGTATGAAGACAATGGGTAGTGTATTTCGTTGCATTGGCCAATAAGACTGATTGAAAATTTGAAATTGCCTTTAATAGCCGCTTCACATCCACTTCAAACCAATGCCCTCTTATAGTCCAATACTCAAACATATTTTGCAAAGAATGACATCTCATCTGAAAATATTGGTTTTACGATGAGTTTCACGCCATAACAATTATATTCTGAGTAAATTGTTAAACAGGCCGGAAAAAGAGTACTTCAATTCACAAATGTTATGATATAACAGCATCACAGGCATAGGCGCTAAGCTCAGCTTTAATTTCCTAAATTAATAATCAACAACGAATGATGATTATCATAATAACTCTTTAAACAATGTACTTTCGATAACTATATAAAACAACTCACCTTTTGTTCAATAATAAGTTAATATTAGTACCAATAAGTGCAGCATTGTTTTATCCCTTCTTGAACTTAGTCAAAAAATTTACTTAGTCTTGGACTCGAAGAATCGTAATTACTATAGTGCACATAAAATAGCTAAATTCAAATATCTTATAAATATATCACAAATAACAAACCAACAAAACATTCGCAGGAAACTCGTACATTAAGATTGAATTTTTGCCATATCTGACAATCATCTGTACCGACGTTTTTCAATACGACGAAATTCATATGCTTCTGCGTGCATTTTCCATGAGCTGAAATGCCAATTCTTTATTTGAATGCACTAAATCAGTTCGACAACAACCCTAACTCTATCATTAGCAAAGAATTACATGAGCAAAGAGAGAATAATGCAGTATGGGTGTGAATTTCAGAAATATCGAGGACCAATGATATCATACCTAAGGTCTGTGTAGTAAAATAAAATACACTAGTCCAAAATAGAATACATTGTGTTCTCTAGATGATTTGAGAAGAAACGCAAACGCACGGAAATCATAAAAATAAAGACAAGCTTTGTCGTCATCACACATCACTTCGTTGATAAATGGTGGAAAAAATGTATCCGGTAACCGACGTATCGCCTGACAAGCACCACATAACCTCAGGTAACCGTCTTCTTCGCCACCTCGCTTATCACATCCAAGCGGTATCACATGAACATCTCCTAAAATTTTTATAAAAAATTACAGCTTGAACACATATAATCAAGCAACACGTTTAGGTTTTCGAAATAATATTCCGAGATTTTAATAAAACTAATTTACTAAAAGTTTTTTAACCCATGAAAAGCTTTTTAGAAATTTCGGGATGTGGTGATAAATTCCGATTCAGAAAAAGCAAAACCGAAAACTAACCAATGAGTTTCTGCCGTTTACGCATTATTAAATCCTCTCTGGTGTAAGCATCAGCAGCTCCCGATGCTATCAAGGAATCGATGACACTCCCAGCGGTTCCACGCTTGTTTCGTTCTAGTTCGGAATCCATCATACGTATGGATGGCGATATAACTGTTCGTCGACTTTCCGTCCTATGCACATTTCTAAACTTATCGCTAGGGAGAATAGAAAAGAAAGGGCCTATCTCAAAAGTACTGCAGAATATGACTTATTGCTGAACTGGAGAAGTCTCGATCTTTACAGGTGTAACAAGATCATGATATGATATTTTTAGGCTCAATACAATTTGCAAATTATTAAACTAAAAAGATTCCATGTCGCATTTTATTGATAATAATATATTCCGATTTAAACTTAATCTGCACGTTGCTAAATTCGATGAATTTGTTTGTTACTGATGTGACAGCGATGCTATCATCGCCAACAGATATTCAATGAAGTGGAGGCTATGATATTCATTTACACGAAACTTTAAAAAAATTAGAGTTGAATATCATAAAAAAGTGGCGATCGTAAAGTAATGTGTAAGATATGTAGCGAACTCTCACGATGTCAGATTTTGCAGCCGCGAAATCACCGAAGGCGAACGTACATCACATTTAATATTCAATTCCGACAATATCCGTTCCAGTGCCTCCACATTACGTTCCATTGTTTCCTCGACACTTGGACGAGTTTTCGATTGTCTCTGCAATATTATCAGTTATTACATATTTCAAAGATTTTTTAACTGATCTTAATTTTTAAAAAGTTTAGCAATCACTTTTCTATCTGATTTTACGTGTAATACACTTACTTCATACTGATCACCTATAGAACGATCCAAGAAACGAATAATTCCAGAAGCATCCCATGCCATCAAATCTGGGTTATATGTTCCTTTCTGCTTCAGTTCAGTAACCAATTCTTGTTGCGATAATTGACGACATTCTTCAGCTGTACTGTTTCTCTGAAACGACAGTGATGGGCAGTTGAAAATGCTTTACATGAACAAAAATTTCGAAATTCTTGATTTTTTATAATGATAAAATTTTTGCACCACAAAGTATTACCCTCGGGACAAATGGTCTACGCCTTTTCTGGAGAATTCCTTCGTCATTAGCTTCAGTAAGCGTATGGTTCAGCTCCTTTTCACGTGCGAGACGTATGGTATTGAGACGATCCATGAAAAACGCCGATTCCAGATTGGGTAATGATGCTGATAAGGGAGAATAGCGTTTCTGACGTGATACTCGTGCTAGTTCGCCGTCGACTCTTTGCAGTAAGGAGCGATAATGACGCCTACAGCTCAACAATTCGCTCTCTGAAAAATGGCTTTAAAATTTTACCTCATTAATTAAAAACTGAAATTTTTTCGACTGAAATTTGAAATATGATATCAAATTTCAGTACTCTGGGAAAATGCATGAATATGCTGGCCGCATATAACAACAGCTGAGGACGATATTTTCGAACACTAGTTGTTGAAAAATTGAATATTTGAAATAACCTGATGCTGATGAGAGATCAGTTTGTGTACAGGCGGCAACCTCGTTTTGTTGATGTTGATCGGCTGTTAACATTACACTATGAAGAGTGGATGCAGTGGACAGTAGCATGGCGATGAAACAAATACGAAATGCTGTCGAGATACGAAATACTGACAAAAGGGTCGTTTCCTTAGGAGTAAGTAAAACTACACCTGAGGTCTTCGTGCACTTCCACTTGTCCATTACGTTCCACGCGAGCACTTCTTCACCTCTATCGTGGTCGTTTAGCATAAATCCAACTCTGCCACCGGGTGCTGGTACACATCTGATGTCTGTAAATTATGAAAAAAAGTCATCTGATTTACCGAAGGCTAACAATGCTACTTCCTGCTTGCAAGTGTTCCAGAAGAGAAAGCGAATAGCAGTGGTGTTTTCAAGATACCACCAGTATCTCTCGTAGAATAGATCAGGATTGCTCTTGCTATCCATCTTCCTACCTTGTTGAATCCTTCTTCAATTCTCCTACAACGAGCCAATAACTCACCATGCTATAACCCAAATCATCCTGTTCATCAAGAGTAGTTAATCACACGTCGCCAGAAGGATAAAATTCAAGTGATGGTGGCAAGCGACACAGTATCAGGTATGCCAGCATCGCAAAAAAAGAGAGGGGAAAGCAGGGCAATGGATCGAGGAGAATCGATCATATCGCCGCGATAGGAATGATACCTATGACTATGATAACAATTCCAATAATAGATCTGACTGGCAAATCCGACTGCAATGATACAATCTATAAAACTTGATAAAGAAAGGAAAAAAAAATGCTTGAAATTTATGCAAAGTAAATGCGGTAAAAATGTATTGGGAAAAAGCATAAAAATTGACGAAGAGGGAGATAGCGATAAACATCAACATTAAAAAGGGATTCATTCGTCTGTTACTGCAGCAGAATGGGATAGATACGGATAACAGCGATCAGCCCGCGAGGGAACATCGTCGTAGAGAGAGGCGATCGCATCTCATCATCACCATCGCGATCGTCGCCCTGGTCGCTGATAGCACCAGCATCATCACTGTCACTACCACCATCATCACCATCATGATCGTCACCATCATCAGTAATAACGTCAGCAGCAACATCATTAATAGTAGTTACAGACTTTCACACAGGTGAAAAGGCGATCACAATGACGTTTGGCCGTGTCATTTTGATCGCATTTTCAAGAAACAACGTTACTCCACCAATACTCGTCCGTGAAACAGACCCGTTCTTAATCCATTTTCCAGCAGCTCCACGGGTATATGTCACAGACATTCAACAAAATGTATCTTCGTCCATACCCTCCTTGTCCCTTCTGCCCATCTTATCTGTTCCATGCATTCGTCCACCTCTTCTTCTCCTCATGTTTTTTTAAATTAATTTGAGGAAAATCTAATTTTCATGATGATCCTTCCTTCGCACCAACTTTCCGTGGAAATTTCAGCTATCTTGCTAAGTGAACACCTGAAAAAAGGTATGAAGGATTTCATATCCCTATAGACCTGATAATAATTGTACTTAAAAGCCACAATTCCTGATGGGAAACCTTCCAGAGGCCGGAAAAGAACAAATGGAAACAGCCTTTAATAAATAAAATAAAGCGAAAAAAAATAATTCAGTCATTAAATAACATATTTAATGCAATGACATATTTAGTTTCATCTGAAAGTATATTCAGATTGAACAAATCGTATTCATATTACTTTTGTTTCGATTGGATTTTAATTATGAAAAAGCAATCGTTAAAATTCGATATGACAACTTTTCAGTTCATTAGAAATTTGTTCGAGGAACCGATATTTTAGAATGTAAAGGACATTATAAACTATTTTTTAGAACAATATTTGAAACACTAATTATGTTAATAACAGAATTTTGAAGCCTTATAATTGTTGCGATGATTAATTAAGCTCTACGACATTTGACTACTACTCAGACATTTATAAAAATTTCATCTAAGCGTTTCGCTGTTCTTATTTCCTCTTGTTTCAGTGGAATTCCTGAATTAAAAACAAATTATCATTAAAAGAATATAAAATGAGCATGTAAATATAAGTTGCGAAAAAAAGCGATTAGAAACGACTGAATTAAAAGTCAGAAAACATTCGCGCTACCTTAAAAACCATCACTATGTCCCGTAGAATTTCTATACTCAGGTAAAAAAGATCTAAGAAAGAGTAAATTACATTCATTTGGCATCATTCTTTGTTTTCAGATACGAGAAAAACTAGAACAATTTTCATTAAAAAAGTATGCAACGAATTCAAACATTTGTTGCATTAATTATTGCTAAGAATTGAATTGTGATGTTTTGAATTTCAAGTATAAAAAGAATTAGCAGTTCAAGAATACTTCCATCACTAGAATTCCAACTTTAAAGTTCAATTTTCCTGGCTAAATTTGCATAACTTTTTGTATGCTGGTTACTATGATTTTTTTTTCTCCGATTTTTAGCATTGAACATGCTTGCAAATATATCGACCAGAAATGTTATATATGAACTCACGAATAGAGACTGGTAACAGTTATCAAGTTGAGGTCACATTCATTAGAATTTGAATTTCTATTTCAAATATTGGTTAATTGATATGTAATACTTCGAGCTTGCTCGAAGTTTCCATGGTGAGTTTAAAATTTCATGGCCTGAAACTCCTCAATTAGCATCATCTCTATATCTATATCATGGTGAAGAGATAAAGTGAGATGCCTGGAAAGGAATCAGGAAATAGAAATTCAAACCCAGGAATTGGAAATTCAGGATTTGATTTTGAAACGTCTCATGAACTTTGCAGATTAAATCCGAAACAAATGAATTAATTACTTTGAACAGAAAAATTCTACTGGAGCCTAGTATGATGTGTATTCCATTTGTCTCTATATTTTTTGCACAATGAAGTCAAAATTGATCAGTTTTTGAAGTGGTGCTTCGAACATAAAGCATTTCAAACGGGGAACAAATTTCTTCTAAATCTTTAAAACTTTTCGAGCACTAGTTGAAGAGATATTTTAAGTTTTTTTGTTCAAATGAAAATGCAATCATCGCAAGTGTTCAAAACCTCAGAGATGGCATATGATGATCCGTTTTCTGCACTTTAACATTGGGATTGCATTTAACAAAAACTGCTCGAACTTTGGTGCTATGTGTTACTTTGTGATATCTATTGCAAAGTCACTTTATTTGGCACTTCTTCTCATTCCCTCTTAAACAGCAGTGAACTTTCCTTAAATTTTCAGCTCTTTTCTGGATTAATTCAAAGCAAAAGCTATTTTCCTTCTTTTAAAAAAGTTTTTTATTGGCCTGTAACTTTTTACTACAATTTATGAAGATTCAAATTAATTCGAGAGTATAATTATGCTTACTGTTTCTTGTCTTATGGATTTCATCTGATTTGAGAATTTCTTGACCCCATTTTCCATTCTCGCAATATAGTGTACTGTTTGCTGACTAATTTTCTTTGAGCAAAATTTGGTGATTATTACGAGTTGAAACTATTATTGCGATAGTTGAAAATGTCTGTTACTAAGATAGACATCAATAATGTGAACAAGAATAATCGTAATTAGGAATCGATAGCTCGTCTAATAAATTGTCAATGTTCTAGGATTAAGATAATAAGCATTAGGAAAGCATTTATAAATGCTGTCATTTAAATTTATAAAATCACATTGCTGGATGATATTGCATTAAATAATGATATGCAGGCTCATTGTATCCATCGTTGCATCTTTTCGTATTAAAAAAATATGGGAGAGGTTTTTTTTAAATCTGTAGTAATGGGAAGGGAAGAGACATCGCAGTAGAGCAGTCGTCTAAGCTACGCAAGAAATCGTCATTAATTATATATATATATACAGTGATCGTCAATAGAACACCTTCCCTTTCATTCATCAAACATTCCTTAGCTTTTTCCTATCATTTACCTACTACCAAATTGCCTGAGCTGTTTGGGTTTATATATTTCAGTCTAAAATATGCATTGATCATAACCCTTTAAAGCTCAGATGTTTTTTTTTTCACTTGGCAACATTTGCTTCCAAATGGCTCAGATCTCTTATTCCATGCTGTTTGTTTCCATTATCTTTTCTAGTGCTGGTCAAATACTCCTTTTGTAAATATAAATATTAGATAAGTGCATATATAACATCTAAAGTTGAAATGGTCAATGTTACCCATAATGAATAAATCCTATTGCTATTTGGTAATGTCAAGTGCAAATGTCAATGACCTTCAGGATCTGCATTTTCGCTTTTACAGCTTTGTCAATTACTTGTTGATGAAATGAAGAGTTAAGGCTTTCATTCAACTTAAGTGGTTGGTGTTATTATGAAATTTATTAAAACGAACAATGTTTGAAAAAACAAATCGAATGACTGACTGGCAGGTAAAATATTTTCTTATTTTTTGGGCTAATAATATTCAAAATTTCCATAGATTTACTTTCATAAAGTGGCCTATTGCATTTCTCTATATTTTTTAAAAAAATAAGACAAAGAGATTGTAGGTTAAATCGTATTTTGAAGATTTTTCACCAAATCATTCCAGTTAAAATGTTTTCTTTTTAACTTCTGATAGAGTACTGATAACGCTTTAGAGTGTCGTTACTGAATTTAGATCTCCAATATTTAAGTAATCAAATCAAAACTTGAACTTTTGCAAGTATTTAGTTATACATTTTGAAAGAGGCATCTTTGTAAACATAATTTTACTACGGATGATTATATTTTTGCCAGTGATCTGTTATGTGTTTTACAGATAAAAAGGAAAAGTGGGAATCATAAGTAAATGTGTAGAATCGATCAATATATTTCTGTTTGGAACATTAGCAAATTGCAGGGCCTGAAACAAAATGAAGGCTTGTTTATAACACAAGAAATACATTTTCATGGTACTGATGGATGGAAGAAGAAAAAGAAGCAAATTTATGCAAAGATGAAAGCAGTTGGACGAATGAATTGGGCGCTAAGTAAGACAAGAGCGCTTGTGAGTTTATTTGATGAAGATATTGTCTTCGAATTTCATTGAAAATGATCGTAATTATTCAAAGTTTTTTTTGTTGTGGTAATGGACATTTAATAAGAGCAGTTAATTATTTGGACATTTGATTCCTCTGATGTCATTATCAATGATATATTGATCAAAACACTGATAATATAAAAGTCAACAGCTAAACGGCAGATAACTTTTCGTTCATCGCAAATCATATAATTATATAATGGTTGGTTATTTCACAGCAGTTAAAATAAATTCATACTACATTAAAATCAATTCCGCCGTCGAGACTGATTGACACTCATTACCGCCAACCTGATGGAATTATGCAGCATGAGTTGTAACATCATTTCCACCCATTCTATTTCTTCATTTAAACTCTTGGTGGTTCAGACTACTTCGCTTTAGTCAACCCAGTACAGTCCGTTTAAAGCGTTAAAAATATTCCCGCTATTATTTTATGATACCTGGTTATTATTATTTCCACGTTGAAATGAATGTAATACATATGTTAAATTTCACAGCGAAGGATATGGAAGAAAATTGCTACCTATATATTTCCAGTTGTAGACGTGATCTGTTGTCAGATTTTTTCGAAATAATTTTTCTTGCAAATTTAACATTCAAGCGAGCGGTAATCTTTTTACCAGCTTAAGTATTACACAACTGACTGGAAATGGATAAATATCAAATATCGGTTGTTTTTTCTTTTATCGCAAAAAGAAACTAACAAATTAAAGAAACTAATAAATTAAACTAAACTAACTAAGGCGAAGCTAATGACTCGATCGTTATAATCGTAGCACATTGGTAAGCCAGTTTTTCTCATTGTTAAAGTCTCACATCTGTAACGCATAAATTAGTCGTATTTATTCTCACGTACATTTAAAATTATTTTAGATGGTTAATATTTGTCAGAACGAACTAATTGTCTGTTTAATATTGCGAACTCTGGCCATTAAGCCATTTGATGACATTCACAAGTCACTTCATTGGGAAACACTTTCCAATCCACAAAGATGAGGAACATATTTCAATAAGTAAAGAAACGAAGGAGATTTGCACCATCATTGTATCTCTGGTAGTAGAATGTTTCGTCATGACTGAATAATCAGCATAGTCAATTAATTTTGCTTCGGAGCTTTTTTTAAAAAATTCCCTCCCTCACTTTTTCAATTTATTTTGAACTGTCCTCGAGTAATAAGATGTATCTTTGTATGTATGTATGTATGTATGTGTGTGTGTAAACTCAGTATTGAAGGGTGTGTTACACAGTCGATGGTGTATCAGCTCAACGGCATTAAAAAAGCGAAAAAACTCTAAACGAATTGAAACTTCATCTTTTAACTTGCGGACCACTGATTCAGACTATGGATTACTGGTGATCTCTGTATATCTACCAGTTGATTTACAGATATTTCGATCCGCATTGCGTCGTAATTCTTCGATTGCTTATACTACTATCATAAACCAATTTCAATTTCTTCAATTTTACCTTCTGGTCAACAGTATTCTTCCTTGTTGCTTTCTCGCTTCCTCCCTTTTAATCTATTTGTAACAAACCATTTTTGCTGCACAATCAATTATTCGGCAGTCAACATCGTCGGTTTCTATCTCTCTGATATTGTTCCATTCTCAGACATATTCACAAATACTTACTACTTACTACTTTATGGCATTTTCTACACCTGCAATTTACAGAATTCTAATTTAATTTCCGTATTCCATTAAAAGTTGCCTTTAAAATGGTTCGTACTGCTAGAACTCAGGAATTCAATTACTGAATTAAATGATTGTCGCTAAGCAGAAAATTCAACATTTCTTTCCACACTCAATCCTTTCACCCACTTCCAGGTAATAATATCCCAATAATGAATCGACGAAATGTCTACAATGAATCAGCTTCTGATATTACTGTGATGGTACTTCCACAAGTTGTAAGTTGTCACTTTGTGCTTACAAGTAGACTTAAGAAAATGAATTGAAATAAAGTCGCCATATTGTGTTAATTGTTTCTTGGCAAAACTTCTGACCGACAGCGAAAGTTATTTTGAAATTTCAAAAACTTCCAAGAATATGTAAGTTTGAAATTATAATCACTGTAGCTCACTGTGCGCAAACATGAAAAGATGAAATGGAAGGGATTTTTGCACACTTCATTGAATATTTGTTCGTGGGAATGAAACTAAACTAGTTTGAGTTTTACAAAGTTGGAGAGAAAGTGGGTAATTAAATCGTTGTAATTCATAAATATGCTAAGTAAAAATAGATCAGCAAATATCTAATTGAGTCCAGAAATATAGTTAGTTTTCAATCATCATTATGAAGATTGTTATTGATAAATTTTTGATTACTCAAATAATGACTTTAAGTTAAATTCAGGAAGGAGTTTAAAATAGCGACAATTTTGATGTTGCAATCTCTTCTCACTCGAAATGTAGTTGGTTAAGCACTTCTGAATATTAGTTGTTAAACATGCTTAGACCAATGTTTCGGACAAGTTTCTTTTGATGCTTATCGCTCTCGCTTTTCATCATACTCAGATGTTTGCAAGCAAATCTACCAGCAACTTTTTTCAATCACATCTATTTACATAAAAATGTTCGATTTATCGGAGAATGGAGTAGCGAATTTTATAAAAGTTTTCTTGCTGCTGCTAAAATACTCAAAAAATCATTTAGCGATATCACCGATTTCTTATTTGGTTACTGTTTTGACTTTTAATAGTCGTCACTGATTGAAATTCCTAAGCAGATATTTTTTTTTTCGATCTTTTTTCAAACGAACATTTATGGATCAGCTACGAATCTCAAAACTACGATAGAGAAGATGATCATTGTAAATTATGCCCAGTAAACAAAAAGGTATAATCTGTTAAAAGGGCAGGATTTCTGTCTTTTCATCGTGTACTTACTTATATGGATAAGTTGAAGGGTTCAACGATAAATTGAAAATTAAATCCAGAATTGACGACCGGTGTGCAAGTATACTCATGAGCATGTTTAAAATGCGTTTTAAGTAAACCAATCAAAAATTAACCAGATTATTTACTTAGAAAGCATTTTTTTTTGTATGCAATGGAGTCTATTGAAGAAAAGCGTTCGAGATATATGTTTAATCCGATTATTATGTCTTGTCCAGATGATAATGGATAAACTACAAGCAAATAATATTCAAAATATAATTAATGTTAATAGCCTATGCAGGATGAATGACTAGCATAAGTTCGTAGTATGCTTAGCGCAAACAGTGTAATGATATGATATGACATGATATGCAGGAAGAAAGGAGGAAGAATGAGAAGGATTTGAAATTTAAAGCTGTTTTGCCAATCGAAGTACATGAGGCGAAGGTGCACGAACTACAAATGGTTGCCAAACTGCTATTTGCTGTTTTCGACTGCTTGATGTTTTCCAGCTTATTTATTGTTTCCCGTGCTAAAAAGCCTGCTACTACTACATTTTACATCCAACATCTATTATATTTCCACTTAGCAATGAATCTTCTCTTTCCATTTCTTCATACGTCAGCATCATTCTTTTCAAACTAGTAAAAATTCAATTAAACCGTTCAATCATCGAAATTAGAATAATCAGTGTGAAACTAATACTTTTTACCTATGTTTCTTTGAAACTTGTTTATTCTTTCCTTCGCCATAAATTAATTAATGGAATCATCCTCGCCCTGCATAAATTCATTCATTGTAAAATTGAATATTATTTCTCCTCATACAAACCCTTCTACTCTGAAAAAGTAGCTTGTTAAGCGCATTTGGCACAAGCCAACTTACTATAAATGACTTTGCTTTGAATGCTTCCCGATACCAGTCGTTTCACATATTTGTTGTCTACTATCTTTCTCGCTCATCCTCTTCACTGATTCTCTATTTTATTTTTTTTTTAGCGGAACATTTGGTAAAGAACTATATAAGCAAATACAGAATGAATTCACTGAGTGATATTATAATTAGACAGCGATACCATCGTGCTGGCTAACGCGAAGACGTGTCTTGTATAAAATGTATTACCCAAACTTTTTGTCAGTTGATTAAATGCAATGAATAATTTTATGGCATCACTAAAATCGAAATAGTGAAAAATGGCAGCCCTCTACGATATGACCCGTCGCTTAACAAAGCATCAAATTGATAGCTTCACCAAAAAAATGGAGGAAGACGAAATGCCGACAGTTTCATTAGACAATATCGTTGTTAGTCATTACTGCGGTATCACAATTTTTTTTACTGAAACTTCATACATCGACAATTTTGTGAGAAAAATTAAAATCTATTGGCACAATGATCACCATCGTTATTATCATCATGTAAAGCTGGCCGAAATCTTTCATATTTCATCAACTATTTTCGTTTTTTTTTTAACAGCGTCAAAAATTATTCTGAATGGTTGCACGAGGGCAGAGAGCATTTGTTTTCGGTTGTCATCGTAAACATGAGGATGAAGAGAGCATTATACAAATTAATTAGACAAGATAGATTTCACTGTTATTTGCTATTAATTATTTATTTTGTAAATGTCACGGCAGCTCAATTTTTAGTTTAAAAGATGAAACTTTCTTCATTTTGTTTTCAACTGTCATTTCTCGATATTTTGCAGACCGTCGAAAAACTACCAGACAAAATGCTGCAGGCAATATTTTCATATTTATCACCTTATCAAGTGCTCATTGTTGGACAAGTCTGTAAGCGATGGAAAGAAATAGCTCAGAGTCCATCGCTATGGCATCTTGTCTCTTTCCGTCCATCATATGGTGGTTTACAGGTTTGCATCTTATATTCTGAGGTAGCCAAACTATTTTAATTAAGAGTTCTTTTCTTCTTTGTTTTTTTTTATTTTGTTTGTTTATCATTTAATAAACTAAAAGTTTAATTTATGAAATAATGAGAGTAGTCATACAGTGGTGATTCATTGGAATTTAATGAAATCAAAATTTTTATGTGTTGAGGGCAATTTTTCAGGTGACCAATCAAGATTATTTGGTGCAATTGATTGGATCTCGTTTTACAGAATTACGAGTGATTGAATTGGCAACCGATCTGATAACACCTAATGTGCTTCATGAATTAGCCGCTCGATGTCCCCAGCTTTGGTCTATGACATTAGGTAAAACTTCTTTTTTTAATGATTTAATCCAGTCTTTTTCAATTGGTGAGAATGGAGCAAATTTTCGGAAAGTTTAGTAAATGCAGTCAATATTAAATTTGCCAGGTTCATCTGATCATTCAGAATAGCATTTCTTAATGGTAAGAAAATTCATGGTCTTACATCTTCTCACTAATTAAGAAGATACCATGGTTCAAATTACTTAGTGATCACCGTAATACTTAGTAAAGTCTCCTTGTTTTGTTTGAAATTTCTAAGGCATTTGATCCATTATAATTCAGCACCGTTTAGTCTGACCTACTTGTTTTGAAGTTATGAGTGTATCTTTAAATTAAAATACATAGGTATTCCTCCTATGATCCATTTTTCCATTTCATTCACAGATTTTTCAACAGCAATGCAGCTGCACGACTTCTCGGATTTGCAAAGTTTTCCGAGCAGATTACGCTCGCTAACAATATGTTTGAGTGGTAACATTTTCCTGGAAGGATTTTTGAGGAAAGTTTACACATTCATCTCTTCTATGGAAGTGCTCCAAATCATTGGTAGTTAACATATTTTATTTTCACAACAACTTTACTTATAAAATCACTGATATAACCTTTTTCATTGAATTAAAAAATTTTGGATCACATTAAGTCAAATAGTTGAAGTAATGATTTCATCAACTTTTCATACCAAATCCCTCTTTCCTTTAATAATCATAATCGGTTCAGGATTTTGATAGCGTTTACAGGAACGTATGAAAAGATAGAAGACGAAGAAGAAGAAGTTTATGAGACAGTGAATATACATAAATTAAAACAGTACATACCGAATCTTCGTGTTGTTAACTTTTGGGGTGTTAGTTTATTTATATATTTATATTTTGCTTTATTAATTTTAAAAATCTCAAGATTCATTTTTTGAAGTCTTTCATCTCTCTCAATCCCAGTCCCTCGAAATTTCCACAACTGATAATTAAATGATGGTGAAAGAGATGCAAAGAAGTTTACATGAAGTAAACAAAAACTTCAGGTGCCTTTCATAACAGACGAACATGTCGAATCAATATCATCCAACTGCGCCCACTTAGAATGCCTCTGCATAAATTATTGCACGAAAGTTACTGGATCTTGCCTCCGACTCGTTTTGCAACGCTGCAGGAAACTTAGGAGTCTTCTTCTCGCTCACGCAAGTGGGTTTATCATGAGTAATTAATTTACATCATTGGGTAGCTTTCTCGTTAGGTTATTAGTTTCTCGTTATTAGTCACCTAAGGCTATTAGTCATCTAAGGTCAAACAGCTTTCAGCTGTTTGACCTTAGATGACTAATAGGACGAGTACTAATAGGTATGTTCTCGGCTCACATGAAGCTTCCAGGAATATATCTTGATGTACTGATGTAACTCTTGTAATGGAATGTTTTTCTTTAGAAGTTAGTGTGTAAATAAGTCCCACATAAATAAGGTTTTGGAACATTGCAAAACTAAATGATAGGAATGTTACTGGAGCGATTAATAGCGATCTCACTTTAAAGTGTAGAAATTAAGCCACTATAAACGCAATTCATTAATTGAAATAAACTTCAGCGCTTGACAGTGAAATCATAAAATCTATCGAATGGGAAAAAACATACATCGAAGAGCTAAATATCTGTGGTACTGAACTATCGTGTGATGCATTAATCAGTACCTTAACTCGACTAAAACATCTCACTTGGCTTGATGCGTCTTGGTTGGAAAACATGAATGACCAGGTGAGTTCATGAAGTAACATTTTGTGCAATATTATTTGTCAGTGGTTCCATCAAAACAGAAAGTAGGTCATAATCAGGATCACAAAACATTTATTAGCTCATGTTTCAGGTTCTAGAAGCCTGGCTGGGTTCGGACTCCATTGTAAATTTGCAGTATCTTAACTTAGACACCTGCGATTCACTGAATGAAGCGTCATTAACCGATCTCATATCCAGAATGGGAAACCAATTACTGGGCTTAAATTTAGGAGGACATCATAAATTACTGGAGTATTTCTGGACAAATATGATCCCAAAGCTTAAAAACATTAAGTAAGTTTTTTTTGGCTCGGCATAATCATCTAAATTTATTGCAGGTCAATTCGATACTTGTGAACGATTCTTACTGCAGCTTACAATTTATTAAAATTCTATGCTATCAATTTTTGTAAATGTATTTTCACTGAGATTTTTCAACATGTTTTGAAATTCAAATATATCAAGAAATTTCGCAGAGTGCTTGTCATGGGAACGGCGGAAGACTGCTGCTCAAAAGTACTTGCGAAAATTCATATTGATCAATTTATTGATAGTATTGCGCAAAACTGTCCAAAGCTATGTCGTCTTGAAATTCGCTGGGATGATGGAACTTTACGATTCAGTGACAAATCGAGGTGAAATACTTAAATATCCATATTATTTAGCACTCCCATCATTTGATTCTTTTTTTTTCCATAATTTCAGTTGAATTTTGATGTCTGCATCTCGAAGAATGAAAGACTTTAGTACTACTATTATGCTTTAGCAAATTTATCGATACTCTTCGACTGAAGTGCTTGAAATTGCATTCGGTAGTACTATCTGATGGTCAATATTATGAATTGGTACGCGCTAATTTTGAAAGAGCTGATCGGTTATGTGTTGTCAGGTGAATAATCATTTCGTTTATAATAGATGAGGAGGAATCCCTCAGAGTGCAATTCTCATTCAAAGAAACCAATCATTCTATCCTATTCCCAACGTAATGCTTTTACTGATTTTCCAAAGTATTAGTTTTACTGGATGCACCTTGTTTGTAAGGATGAAGAGTTACGACAATAACGGTGATCTGAAATTGACCAATCAGAAACTATCCGTTGCCTATAGGATTTAAGTATCATTCATAATACTGCCGGGATCATCACCATCAATTCAGTCCGGTATAATGAAATTGGGTGCAAGCTAATCTTCACTGTGGTAATTTACAGGACGCTGGAAATGTTCCGCACGGGACTCATGCATTGTTCAAAATATTACAATCAGTTACTTTTCAACTGACTGGGAGCGACGATTTATGAATGAATACCTAAGCCTTTCATTCTTATAATTCAGTTAGCCACTACCAGTATGACAACTCTATCAACACATCACATCAGTTATTATGCAAGCCTACTATTTGCATTAGTCTACCAGTGTATGTGTACCCCTCTCTCTGTTATTTTTATTGTCCGTGTGCGTACGTTGTGTATGCGTGAAACATAACGGATATTACGGACAAGTATGTGAGTAAATTCATGAGAGAAACATCATTTCTTCTCTTACCATCATTATTTAACTTCACGCATGCTTTGTATTCCTCAGAATATGAAACCCTGAAATATGAAGACAAATGAACGGGGAAACTTTTGAACCAGACTCACATCCTTTAACCACTTTTTATTCCTTTGTTCAAGTAACAATTAATTCATCATCTTTAGTGATTCGTATCAAAAATACAATGATTTGTTTTGAGTTCACCTTTTCCCAAAACAATCAAATCTCTACCGCTGTAAAGACTTGTAAAATCCTAAGTGAAAATGTAATACTACTGATAGCACATAACATGAATTCTGCATAGGAAAATGCAAAAGTCATGCAAAGACGTACTAAACAAAAGGCCAAAACACTAGAATAAATAAGATCGATGAAAGTATCCATCAAACGCTACATTTAGTTATCACAAAAAATATCACCAGCTTCTAGCTGAAATAAAACTGCACAAAGAAAATCTTTAGAAACAACAATGGATTACAATGGGCAAGCCGAATGGATCTTAATTAAAGGGAACAATTTGCACTGCGAACAAATTGGTGTGAAAGGTAGTTTGGTACGTTTGGTGCACTTGCGACTCTTCCAAATAAAGGAGAACGAAAGTCCCTGAAACTAGAATGATCATTTATGAAAAGCGAAAGTTGGGAAAAGGTTAACTGCAAGAACGACACACTATATCCGATAACAATTTATTGTTGACTATCACACCATAACCTGATATTCATAAAAAATGTGAAAGATGGCACCCAGTCCGTACATTGATTGCACTGCTGAACAAGACACTAACAACAGGTACGCCTAAAGAAACCTGCTTTCAATAAAGGGATAAAAAAACTTGGGAAAAGAAACAATCTGCTTCCTATTTCAAATATTTTGCAAAGCATTCCTTTTGAAGCTCACAGATTTTAGGATTTTCATAAATTTTGCTTGTTCAAATAAAATCGGAATATTACCTCCCGATAAAATAATTCACGAATTCGCAGATTTATGAACAGAAAAAAGATTGAGGTATAATAATTGGCTACTACTGAAACATATTTCATAGAATTAATGATTGAAAAAATTAGGATAATGAACATTGTTCATATGAATGATAACATAAAACTGTGTATGTACACTGTCATCCATGAAAGAGCGAAATTCGACTCGGATGGTGAAATTAAAATGAACAAAATATCACGACATACGAGGAAAATTAGTGAGATTAAATTAACGGATAAGCAACTGTGATTGCATGTAAATCTCAAATAGCAAAATGTTTATGAAGCGCGATAATTTGAGCAAGAATATTTAGAGATAGGTGTCATACACTTTTCAATGGTTATTAAACCCCGTAGGAATAAAATCGGCTATGCACCAAGCCTAAAACTGTATATAATGGCAACTGCTAACTTAATTTTATAAAAACAAGAAAATTTAAAAAGAGCTGTCATATAAAAAGGGAAAAAATATTAGCTATCACACACAAATGAAAATTTCCAGTATCTGCGAATTCTCTTCAAGTACAGTATTACTGGTAATAAGGCAACCAAGTAGCAGTTCCGGTAATTGAAAAAAGTACGTGCAGAGTTATAAAGACAGAATGCAGAACACCACAAAGAATGATATGCAGAAAAGCTTTCAATATTTCAAACATTAAAAAATGGAATAAACCGCCATATATCCTGAACTAGCACTTTTTAATTTTTACTTGCTTTCTTAATCTTCTTATCAGTTTTCACTACTGGGATCTTTTTATTATGTTTTTCATTCGCATTCTTTTCATCCTCTGCCTCTTTGATGGATTTCCCATTTACATCCTCCTTCTCTGTTCTTGGCAGTTTGACAATTTTCGTATTCATCGCGTTTTCTTTCAGTTTTTGAGTAGCATCAGCATCACAAGAAGTGCAAACATTCTCCGCTTCGGCGAAATTCAAATTGTTTGCGAAACCATTCTCCAGAGCTTTTATGGAGCTGTCACCAGGTGTTTCATGTCCACTTGCACTAGCCGAATCAACTTGCTCGTCGACTATTTCTGAATCATTACCATCATACGTATCATTGCGCTGATAGATGGAATGTTCAATTGGATTGCGCTGTAAAACAAATTCAGGTTACGCACAGAAGAATCTGGCAAGCAATACCTAGTTTTTATTTAATATATCATTTTCAAGAATCTGACAAATTTTTGCTTAATAGATCATTTTATTATAAAGAAAAAAAAACAGTTTTCCAATTATTTAGGAAATTTTTCCACGTATCGAGCCCAAAATTCTCAAAAGCGAAACAAAAATATTTTATAAACAATAGCACATAAAATCGCATTAAACTTACGGTAATTTCACACTTTTGGCCATTGATTATGTGGATTTTCCCATGTTCCAAACACTTATCTGCAGAAGATTTGCTTTCGAAAACAACAAAACCTAGTCCTCTAGGATTGCCCAAAATTTCAACTTGCTCTACAGTTCCGAAATTGTCAAAGTACTGTCGTAAGTCATCAACCGTATGCCATGCCCAATGTATTCCTGAAATAAATATCTTAAAAACTAAGAAGACACATACATTTGTGACATCAAAGAATATTGGTCATTTTCATTTTCTTCAAAGAAAATTTTACCTGACAAGGATAACTTGCATCCTGGATCAGGTTCAATTTCCAGGAATGATGGAGGATGATTTGGAAGGAGGGGTGACATCTGTTCACGAGGTATAGCGCGCTTTGGATCAACCACCTAAAAAAAGTATTTTAAAGCACTTTAAACATAAGCATAGAACCAGACTCAATAATAATTGTGGAGAACAATTCCGAAGCTTCGTCTAACAGCAAATGGATACCTTGTTGTTTATCGTGTGAGGTCGGTCAGCCATAGCAGCCTCAGCCATTTGTATAGTTGCGAATGTAACAAATCCAAACCCTCGTGAGTACTTTGTTTGTGGATCCCTGATAACTATACAGTCCACCACAGTACCCCATTGTGAATAATACTGTCGTAGCTTCAACATAAAGCTCTTAGATAAACAAATATAAGACTAAAAAACCTTATTCATCCCCAAATGGCCAAAAAAATTTTCTGCATGTGAATAATACCTGATCGTCGGTAGTTTCGTGACTCAAACCACCAATAAATAACTTTCGGGGTTGAGGTGGACATTCACTGTTGTAATGCCCCACCAAAACTCCATTTCGATGTAGTGTTGGAAAAGTGTTTGCGGTGAAGGAAGGAAATGGGAAAGGATGAAGTGCAGGGATATATGACATGCGTGAAGCATTAGGGACACCCTGGAGGGACATGAACATCGGATGTGGCACATGCACTCCTCCTGAAATTCACCTCCTGTAACAATATTCAGATTGGTAATGAATACTAAATAGAGATAATAAACACTTAAACAAATATTCAAAGTTTCGATCTCTCTAATAAATGGAACAAAAGGTTCCATTATTCTACAAGTACTAATACCAACCAGAAGAATATACAGGTGAAAACATAACGGACTCGTTCCAATCACCTGACCAGTACACTTTTTGAGACCAACACTGAAATTACGAATATCTGCACATCCCTGTGAAATGAAAATATTATGTACATGAGACAGGCACGGTTTTATGGATCTCAGAATAACGAACAGAAGAACCTCGTTTCGTTCTCTAACGATATCCTGACCCTAAAGAGATAAAACCGGAGCTTCCACCACTTGAAGATTATAGAAATAATGAAATGAAACGAAAAAAGGCAAGAAACCCTTTTAACCTCCCAGAATGAAACTAAGGAAGTTCTAAAGTCGCTTAAAAACTGGAGCATATGTTTACAGTGCGATTTCAGCCAATTAGCTAATAATACGCTGCAATAAACACAAACGTTGCAGTGACGTGCAGCACATGTTAAGAAACTTTTGCATAACAAACTAAGGATTACTTATATTATACATATATAGACTGTATATGTGCAAAAACTATCGCCGGATGTTATCAAGAATGAATTCCATGTGAATTTACATAAGCGTTACCGATATAGTGAAGGCGGAAAGATGAAATAAGTGGAATCCTTGCCATATTTTATGAAAAGTAGATAAAAGATATCCGAAACATGCTAGCCCTACCTATCTCCAATAACCAAACACAATAAACAACTGCCATTACCAGCTTAATCAGTACGAGCTCCACCAATCTGCTACTGTACCCAATAAAACACTGCGAGATATTCCACACAGTATTTCATTGCAGCTCAAAAGCTGGATCAGGAAAACAAGAATTCAAAGGGACGGTAAAGGAGTGACTATTTTTTGGCAACAATATAGTTCTCTTGGATTATTGCTGTATGCCCATACAGGATATTCATAGAGAGTGAAAAGGTATTAAAGATATTGCACGGTTGCTAGGATAAAATTGTCAGATACAACAGGAGATCCAGACAACACATTTGAGCTTATTAATGAATTAGTGTTGGAGATTTTCCAAAATTCATTTTCAAGGTATATTGGATTTGTGCAAAATTTTGCGCGATTTTTTGTTTTCTCCACTGCAAATTATATATTAGACGTTAACTGTAAGCAATCCAAATATTTTCTGACCGAAATATTCCAACTACACGTAAAAGGAAGGAATATTGCTGTCCGTTTTCTTCGTTGCAAATGTTTTCAAAGAGCGTATTGCATTCCGGAAGCGTTAAGATTTATGAAACTGACGCTGCTTATGTTGGGATCAAGGGGACTTTCAAAAGTAATCGGCGCTGTTCTCAAAGGATCAAGGGAAAGCATATAGAATGATGAAGCATACACACTAATGGAACAGCAAAGTAATTGAACTCAAGAGGATTCCACTACAAGAAACATCTAAGCCGCAATCCATAACTGCCACTACAAGAAACACTCAAGCCATAATCCATAACTGATTGTTGTGGTTTCTGGCTCATGCAGTCTGCAATGAATTCCAAATAAAATGCTTGCCGGAAATGCTCATTTATTTGCTTCCCCAAAGCAGTTTTATTCTGGACGAGGTTTCAGGTAAACCGTAAAAGCTTCTCAAACTCATTCTGCATGTTGCCTACTTTCTTGCAATACTTCCTAACCGGAAGAATAAAAAACTTTACGAACGTATGCCAGCCTAAATAGTAATATTTTAATTTAATATAGAAGTCTACTGCTAGCGAACAAGAGCATTGCAATGAAGTACGTCAAATAACAAAGCAAAAGTTTCTTGAACTTCAAGCTTGAAATCCATTGAATCCCGCTTAATACATGATTCTAGCTTGCTACACTTTGGAATGTTTTAGCATCTTTTAGAAATGTTTTAGGAATGTTTTAGCATCATTCATCTTCGCTTATTTTGAAAAAAACTATTTTTTCGCAACTTTGCTACATTATATGACACCTATTGTTTCCCTCCTATTTTGGTACAGCTATACAAATCACATCATAGTGAACTTCCTGCTACATGTACCACAAAAATTTCAAAACAAAAGGGAAGAGTTATCTTGGATTTCGTTTTACAGTTACTCTTCCTATCTCGTGGAATTTTATTCCGGTGGAACTCTTATTTTGGTCTTAATTGTGCAATACTACGAAAACTTTTTGCATTTATGGAAAAATAGAAATGAAGGGTAAAAGCTTCAGGTTTTTCGGAACCGAAACAAAGTTTGGAAGAGTTGCACTGTTACGAGTAATAATAATCGAATCAGTCCCAAAAGGTACAAAATGAATCATTGACGATATGGAATATAAGAGGGAAAGAGCGGTGACCCTTCTTTTATCTCCCTATGCAAAGTATGATGGGAGATATGCGAAACGACAAGTTCCGCCATATCATTCATATTTTTTTGCATGTAAAGGTTAATTTATTCCACCGCCTCCATTGCCTATCTTAAATAACCGGTTGATTCTACGCAAATATTCCCCACCCTCAATGTTATTCTCCCACATAGTCTAAAGAAAATCGTCTATTCCCCTTGCAGAAGTGCTTCAAAGTTTGTTTTGTTTAAGCGACACACAAATGAAGCACTCCTGAGCACAATTTTTAAGAGATGAAGGAGCAAACAGGACAACGTACTTCAACTACTTATGAGAACGAAATGGAGTTACTTGCGAAAAAAGCTCACTTGGATATCCTACTGAGTGATGACGACTCAAGGCCTTTTGTGAAAGATCAACGATCACTTTACAAATTAACCGATGGTTTGCTTCCCTTCATTAGGTCACAATGATGTGATAAAAATTAAAAATCGTATCCACTACAGAAAACAGAAAGAGACGGGTATTTACGTCATAATCCAAAGTGGTGAACCATCAACCAAATACCAGACGACAGAACTATTCCAGCATCTTAACAACATACGGCTTACAAATAAGTTATCATTGTGTTGTGTGACTACCTGGACTGTCACTAGTACCACATAACCCCCTGGATGTCAGCACCTTTGCAAGTCCGACAGAACTTTCTGCAAATCTCCCGATAAAGGTTTACACTGCCAGTCGTTAAAATCGCTCTTTTCAATCTATACTCATCGGTCAAAAGTCATCAGTGGTTTGGACGTACGGTCTTCACCAATCAACACCTGGCACCACATTTCCAGCTTGCTTGGAAGCTTCTGGGCTACGTAACCCGCCGTGCTTCGAAACTGTCCAACCGTTGCCACTTCCACACCGTGCTGAAATAAGTATCCAGATACGGGTTTCGTGGAAGGTTTTGTGTGATAAAAGGCGAAATACAAAAAAAAACACTTCATATCGAAGCGAAAATGTCGAATTGGAATAGTCTACAACATGCAAAATGACAAATTCGAAATGTTTAAATATATTCACAATATGATAAAACGATGTGTCATACACAATTTTCGTCAAAAATTATTAATACGACCAATGATAAGAAAAGGGAAACGAAATAAAAATAAAATTGTGAGTCGATTTGGTCGCAAACTGTCGACTGTTGATGCTGTAGCAGTCGATGCTGTTTCAAAAACAAATAATGGTCTTTCTAAAAACCCATTCACAATCCAAAATATTAAAAATTAGAAGCATAACTACGAAATAATGAAAAAGAAATCCTGGAAATTTTAAAATGCACGAATCGAAATAAAAAAACTAAAATAAATCTAGAAATATATGGTTTTCGTTATTTAGACGTTGAAATTAGCTTCATACTGTGCTGGAGCAATTCCAGAATCTGCTAAAATCTTCAAGAAATAATTTAGAACAGTTACTACTATTTCAATTCCAAATTGAACCAGCATAAAAACAAATAACAAATGCAAAATAGCGGAGCGAAAAAATACTAAATGATTCATTTTAAAACAATATTGTAAAGAAAAAACGCTTTGATGGACGACTTGTCCAAATACAATTATTAAAACAAAAGCTACTCAAAATACTCACAATACTCCTTATTACTGTTAGTCTTATTTCTAATACCTTGAAAAAGGTATTTGGAATAATTCAATTTGAAGGAGAATATATTGGGGAAGAAAAATTATAAATGACGATCATGTCTACAAATAACGATTAATTACTAAAATTTAACGGATTAGAATACGGTAATATCGCCTATTTTCTGCGACTGCTATTTGTTCAATCAAAATTTCAGAAACAAGACTTACCTACTTTCATGTGAGGTAATGGATACAAATAACAAGAGTATTATAATAACCGTAACTAACGATGGACAATGATGACTAATCTAGCGAGCACTTCGGCTGATTTGGCTGCGAAATGGTACGTTTAGGCGTCCAATTAGATGTTTTAACCTAGAAATATTCCTACCAAAGAGTAATATCTGTGTGAAAAATACTGATGTACAAGTGATGGCTTCCAATTGTATCACTACTTGTTGCCATCCTCTTCATCAGACACTATCAGAAAAATATTGTCATCTGGCTCTTCGCGTGAACTGGGATGGTCTGAAATTTGTCCTTTTTGTTTCCCACAAATTGAAAATATGAATCGAAAACTGAAAAACCCTAAATTCTGGGGTAATGTTCCACAAAGAATGAAATGATAACAGTTTTGCTACTCGATCTGCCGAGGAATAATACCATAATGCAGCTTAATTACCATGTTCATCCGGAATGATGGCTACCATATCGCTGATTTGTCGCTTTTGACGCTGTTGCAAACGAGTTGATGACGGTCGAATTTGTAATCCTTTTCGCTTGTTAAAACTGGAAATTCTGGAAACCGGACCACCACGAGTTCCAGTTGAAAGCATGAGCGGTGGTGGTAGCTTACCTACCGAAGAAAGTGGCCTTGGCGGTCCGGCGGGCACAGGAGTTCTCATTTTGTTCATCATGGCGGTGTTTTCCGTGGCCACTGACATTCGCTGCTTTAATGATGCATCGTGGTGAAGCCTGACGCCTCCAGCTCTATTGTAAACATTTGCAATTAATTCTGTTACAACTTCTACAGGTGTCTGGCTACTCACGGTAGATTGACCAACCACCGCATTGACCATCTGTTGAACACTTTCTGCATTGCTCGCTCTCAGCGTACCACGGATGTTAGGAGGAGGTTGAGACATATCAGGTGGTGGACAGCTTAAACTTATTGGTCCTGACATGAGATTTGGTGGTGGCGCAGCCATAGGAGATACCAAATTAGGTCTCGGTCCCGAAGTTATTCCACCAACAGCCATCGGTGGAGGGGTAGGAAATACGGGGCCGACATTTGGTACTCGAGGAGGTGGTATCGTAAAGGAAGGTGGTGGGATATTCATTGAAGGTAAACCAGTCAGTACAGTACTATTCGTTAATACTCCTCCCTTCATATGTGACAAACTTCTCTGGACAGCTGGGTTTGAAGAAGGTCCTGTCCTTGAATCAGCTGAACTGGTTGGCTCGATATGATTTAATAGATTAGTAGTTATAGATGTAGCAACATTTGTTCTTGCAGTCAGCGCTATTGGTGGAGGAACCGAAAAGTCCGGAGGTGGAACGCTAACTGTAGATGATCCGGAATGTAATGACATTAATGGCTGTGCAGCGGCAACAGCAGCGTTCCCGGGTTGTGGTTGTAAATTCTGTGAAGCATTGTTGTTCCCAGGCAAAACACTGGTGGAAGTCGAAGAAAGTTGTTGAATGGTACCAACTGCATGCTCTGAAGGATATGCTGGAGCAGAACCAGTTGGTACTGGTACTGTTTGCCGTGGCACAATATTCGAACTTCGCATCGTATTCAAAAGAATCGTATTCGACAATACAGCTGGACAATTTATAGGAGCTGTGCCAAAAGGTGGAGGTGGCTCGGAGAGATTCGGAAGAGGTACTTGCGAGCTGCTTTGAATCTCGCTCGATTTCAAATGAATAAGACTTTCATGATATGTGATACACAGTGCACTGTCGGTATCCACTGAACTCGACACTGCCCTGAAAAACTTTTCTAATTAAGAACTAATAAAGCAAACACCTCCATCTATCAACTCTATTTTAATGTCAAATTGATTTGATGAAAAATATAAATAATAAGTTAAGTTATATGGGATTGGGAATTAGCAGTGGTAGGCTCGGCATTAAAGCTGAAGTATAACGCTTGTTAAAAAAATTCAGATCATCTAAATAATTGATGTGATACAAATCCTATCGCTTTCATGTGATTCCATGCGAATAATTCTCTCCATTTTCAAAGATGTTGAATAGTTACACTAAATCGTAAAAGAAACTGCTGCAAAAAATACCTCAATGAAACATTCGAAGCAAAATCAGACATTGGAGAAGGGGTCTTATTCGGACGGATGAAACTAGTCGGGCCTTGTGATCCCGAGTGCATGAAGCAGTGCTGATTTACTGCTCGTATGCCACCATCATTCTCTGGAACTGAATATACAAACCGAATAATGAGAATTTAGTCTTGAGAAAAAACTAACCAATTAAAAACGTCCCTATCACTTCAACAGTACCCCTTGTATATATTCCAGTGTCATTCAAATAAATTAACGCAGCATTCATACAGCATTTACCTCCAGGTTCTATTTTGTTTAAAGCATTTGTCTGCGTTGCAGTATACGTTGAGCTTGTTGATTTGTCCGGAGTGTCGCAGATTTGTAGTCCCATGGAATGAGATACCTGATTTGAACTAGCTGTATTACCAAAGCTCATTAGTGGCATTGGGCGATCGCTAAAGCTACTCATCTGAGGTAGCAGATCATGTGAAGGTTTGCTTCCAGAAAATCTGGAACTATCATCGCTGAAGTCTAACTTGTTGAATAGTGGCTTAGGACCAAAATCATATGTGCTCGTCGAAGGAATCATTGAAGCAGACTGATCTAAGTTGGCAGGACCGTTTAAGCTAGAAAACGGCAGTTTTTTACGGTTGGCGGAATGTACCGTCGGCTCCAAACTTGAACCTGTATGAGGTGCACGCTCCACAGCAGTAGTTGGATTTGATCCACCATCATTCCTTAGCAATGTACCACCACTCCCCAATCCAATTCGACTTATATCTTCGAACATTCCGTGTTCATTCAATCCACCACTGTAAATTGCCCCATTCCCACCACTCAACACCCTCCGAGGGCTAGAGATATTTCCGACTTCACCGAATCCCATTCGTCCTCCAGCGCATTCTTCTTCACTCCGCACGGTGATTTCAGGATCATTACCAGAATTCAGCCGCATGTTTGCACTTGTAACAATCTGAGGTGGGTCAAAAAGGCTTGGTAACCGGAACCGTTGTTCCAGTTGAAAAGTAGTCGTTCCTCCGTTCATTTGTAATGGACCTGCAAAGATTTTAAAAACCCTTTATATGCAATCACTATTTATGAACTTCTTCACACTACATAAATAGTTCCTCCAACCTTTTATACATTCTTAGTTGCGAAAGACAATTTAAAAGATAACTACTTCCGACTAAGTATGGCAAAAAATTAAGAAAAATGTAAATAGTCACTTTCAAATACAATTGAAAAAATACCGCCAGATGATGAAGCAGAAGGATGTAGGGTTTGAGGTGGAAGCGGAAGATCCATTCGCAAATGCACCGGAACGCGGATGTATAGTTTCTCAATATCATCCTTTACCTCCATATATATTTCTCGTAGTGTACTGTGAAAATGTATAAGGATATAAACCACAAATCAACCACTGTTGTTTAATGCACGTAGAAAAATGGCAAATGTCCATAAATCCATCCACGAGTCGAAAACGGTATACTTTAGAAATAGAATTCAAATTTGTAACACATAAAATATGATTTATGACATAAGATGATAATTCATTACATTCTCAACTAAAAACGATGGGTTATGGCAAAACCCATAATGTTAAACCACTTACTCAAATTGAGTTTGTCGACCTCGCTGTAATCGTTGCTGCTCTTTACTGAGTTCACACATTCGTGCTATCAAATTTCTGAGTTCTTTGTCGGACATGTTAATAGCCTGGAGTAAATACTGTAAAAAAGAAATAATTAGGAAATCATCCACACAGCAAAGAAATATTACCTCGCTCTCCTGGACACTGATGACTTTTTCGACGCGTTGACGCAAAGTATGAGGCTGATCATTAGGACGAGCTGTGTCCAAAGCTTTACTTATTGGCAATGGTGTCGCGTGGGAAGCAGCAACAGCCTCCCTCAATGGCCTAGGTCGTTCTTCAACAAGTGTCTGATGACGTTCCTGCTAAAAAACATAATGAGAAGTTAACAGTAACTACCTCTGTTATAACTATCATAACAAACTTTCCCCTCACAACTAGCAAGTTAGTCAAAAGAAAAAGATATTCCAAGAATACGCTTAGCGTTTTCTGACATTGATAAATCACAAACGGATGACGTCACCTGTCAAACTCTATGGGAATATAGATGACAATGGAGGTTAAGTATAGGCCTTACAAAAATTCCGATATTAAAGCTAAAAAAGTAGAGATAAACAATAGTACCTCATCATTTCGTTCTTCCCAACGCCTTTTTCTTTGCCGTCTTTCTTCATCGTTGTCACGACGAGGTGAATGTTGCAGTTTCGATATTCTGAAATCACTAATTTTTGCGCTTTCTCGAAAGGTATTAAAGCAAACGTAAAATGGAAAATCTATACATGTGTAACTCACGTGAGAGTTTGTCGTTCTTTTCTTTCTCTCTCTCGTCGTTCCACTGATGAACTGCAAAAAAAGCACAATTTCTTTGAAAAAATTAAAGACGAAAAAAACTTACCGGAATTTACCGCTTAAAATTAACTTTTCGTGAAATTGAATTTCACCAAAAAAAGTAAAGAAATACGTTATGAGAAATATCGTAATTGATCAAAATACATGGTACTAACCTCCGTACAGGAAGTTTCGATCTGGAACTAAAACTCATATTCTTTAATTTTTCAAGAGCTGTTTTCTTCGAAACATTAACGTCTGTCTTTAGTAGCATATCATCCTCTTTATGGTTTGATTTGCTCGTTTGCTGATCCACTATTTCACCTTCATCATTCGCTGTCTAAATTAGACATTGTTCTAACATTTTTATAATTGGAAAAAACAATCTTATAAACAATATAGAGCCCTAAATTACCAAACAATCTCTTTCTTTAGTAATGTCAAAATAAACTCACATCACAGTTGGACGCATCGCTGACTTCACCATCTTCTTGCTCCATAGTTTCTACCTGGATTGGAAATTCCCTTAACTCAGTTTTTAATTATTTAAATGTACTCTTATGCAAAATATTAGAACGACAGAATAGAGATGTAGTTTCCCGCAGCAAAATAGTAATTTTTAAGAGAATAACAACAAATAAACCTTGCTCATAAATGATTCCGCAAGACTCTCCTCTTCTGCCGCAATCATCGGTTGCTGAAGGCCCGCTAACCAGAAGAAAAGATAAGTAAAGCGATATGTAGTGAAATAAAACTCGAACACACTGCTACTTGCTTTTCCCGATTAACACGGCCGCGGTCCTAGAAGGTGCAAGTCTTTCACAACAAAGAAACTTTTAATAACTGAAGTTAGAGAAACATAACTTCGAAAAAAAACAAGGAGACGCGAACTTATCAAAAAACTGATTGCTCGGTCGGATCCTTTAATGCGATAAATGGCATAATGCAGTAGGATTGCCATCCTCAGTCTGAAATACAGATTTTTAAACTGTTATTTCGAAAACATGGAAGTTTTGAGCAGAATTATCGTTCCTGAGTGAAGCAGCAGAATGAGTACCTGATCTGAATGGGACTCTACTAACTTTTCTTTTTCCAATTTTCGTCACAAATCACTTTTATAGTACTTATCTCACCTATCTCAGTCAACGCAACAAAAGGAAAAAATTTCTTGAGCCTGGTACATATACTACAATATACGGAAGTGTAAAATGAGGCTTGCTATTTCAACCAACATACCGATAAGCTATGTATTGAGCATTATTTAAAAACTAACAGTAAAGATGCGTTGTTTTTTCAAGAGGGATTATCGTTTTTACCGATGCTACAAAAGCACTTCGTGGATTTCAGCAGAAAATTGGCAATCCCTGCAGTAGATTACGTTTCACGCCTTAAATATTCGAACTACAATGAATTTTTGCAACTTCAATGCCCATAAGTGAGGCATTTTTGTAAAAGAGCCAGAGGTTACAAATATTCAATTTCCAATATATCGGAATTGGTCTAACACACGTAGAAACGTTGTATATCACAACTTTACTAAGTTTACATACAAATCATTAGCATCAACCTCACTACCAAGAGACATATCACACAACCGATGACCCGCTCAACATCATAACTCCCACTTCGAACCATGTCACTTTACGCAATGGTTTCAACGGCCGCGTTTTTTCAACCGCAGTGGAAAGCAGACACTATGAAAATCTACGTACAGGATGGGAAGCAAAGATCGATGGAAGAGGATGAAGAAGTGAGATAGAGTGGCGAGGAAGGGCGGGGTAAGTAAGAACTAGGGAGAGGTGAGGGGAGGCTTTCCTGATAGTAACTATTTGCGTTATTACTGTTGAAATACTAGTTCTTGAAATACCAGGGTCACTTAATAGCTGAGGTAATTGATAACAATAACCTTTTGTTGATGGCCTGCAGTGGTATAATGAAATTCGTGAGGTGAAGGGAAGTAATTGTGAATGTAGATCAAAAGCATGGAATTTACTGGGAAGTGAAAGCAGATCATCAAAAGATCTGAATGATTATTGCTCACCGCTGAAGGCATTTGCTGTGTTGGTTAACTTGAGTGGTGAATTTTATCAATTTTTAGCTGATTGTTCAATGCTTATTCATGTTAAGAAACTTAAAATATTTTTCTCTTGGTTTAATTTTAGTTGACAATTTTATGAGTAATTGGGTAGTTATGGTACAAAATACAGGAAGTAAACATGAACTACAGTATGATGATAATCTGCTGTGGGCCGTATTATCACGGACCAGAAGAGCTACATCTATTCCAACCAGTATGATAGTTCTGAAAGTGATAGTCAGTAAAGCAAAATGTGATCAGTGATGGAGTAAATGCTTATCGTAGGGACGAGGGATGATGAAATTCATGTTCACAGACAACAAATTCTCTCCATCAGATAAATCCGGTGTAGATGAGGTTATGGTTAACGTATTACTAATCTTCCGAATGATAGGAATGTCGCGAACGGCACCGAGAAATATGAAAGTTACACATGATTGAGGATGGTTCCAAACATGTTTTGCTAGGCATGAATGGCGATTAGTTAATGGGAGGGAAAAGAGTCCAATGCTCTCATTAATATTCAGCCTGCAGGATAGCAAGACTGTACAAAAAAGCAAACCAACAGATGTTGCTTATTCTAAAGGAATTTATAATTTATATTAACCATTTTATGGTAAAATACTTCTATCATAACTAATGTGTAAGTCATTCATCGTCCTGAACAACATCGTATTTTTGCGTCTCATGCATTTCGCAATTAGTACCAATGATTGGGTTTGTAGGACGTTGATAATTATACTTCATATATCTTTAAGAACACCGCTTATTAGGTAGACCGATGTTTATTTCAGATAGATAGAAGTATTTTTCACATTTAAATTTGAAATAAAATTACAGGCATAGTCAAATTAAATGAGCTTTATCAGTTAATGGGTTAATTTCGCTAGTAAAAGGGACGTGGACTCTCATTCCTATCAATGCATTTCGTTCCGAAATCGGACATAGCTCATTCACATCAGAAAAAATGGCTACTATTTTTTACTGTTGAAATATTATCATGATTTTGTTGTAGCATTTCCTATTGAATGCTAAATATCACCGATCTACTTTTGAACTGATTGTGGTGTAATTTTGATTCGAATAGTTTGTGGGTTATGAAATCCAAATATTTTGAGTAAGAAGACTGGCAGCTAGTTTGGACTGTGAAATATTAGAGAATTATGACAAAAATTTTCTAATAGCATCCATTAATTTTTATTCATTTGCAACACAATTGTCACGACGAACATAAATTCACACATTTACGATGCCTCTAAATCATGCATGCCCTGTTATAGTCTGAGTCATGAATTTGAGCTCCCTGAGTAGTTTCGATGCAAAATTTACATTTCGTGAAAATAGGAATTCCAATCCATTTTCGAGAAAATCAAGTTTTTAGAATGGGTCGTTTTCATAACTGCATTAAACAAGTTAGAAACAATTATTTCTGCCATGGAGAAGAAACGCTAAACGTTGAAAGTTTGCAGGACAGCCATTGTTCCTCACTTAAACTTAACAAATGTAAAAATGAAATAATGCCTGGATTAGGCATGACGTTTACATCACCGTTTATAGCCGCAAACATTCGGTAGTACCCTGTTGTTTATATAATTTTGCCGATGAGGTGGTAAGGAAGTTTCAACTAAAAACTTGAGGTAAGTTAATGAATGTGAATTAATAACAGTCATTCATATCAATGTGATTTCTCGTCATCAGTACCTTTTCCCATAAATTTCGCATTAATAGCTGCAGCATGTTGCATAGTAATCACAACTCTCCCTTGTCAAATGTATTTCACCCGATCACGCTTGTACCTTGCTGGCGTTATCCAACCGAATATTTGTAAAATTTTCCTAAAATTATCACATTTAGTATTAATTTCTCAGAAATTCATATAATAAAGAGAAGGAATATTGAAATTATGAAGAATATTTTGCACGAATGGAAGTTTAGAACGAAAAAAGGACTTTCCGAGTTTATGGAATATGGTTAAATGATTCATAAAAGCTTGAATCTTCATTTTATTTATACGAAAATTTTATACGAAAAAATTATGTTTAAGATGTCAGAAAGAATTATCTTTCCAAATTAAGATATTGCCAAGTAACAGTTCACATAAAATCTATTCAAAAAGATAACAGTGCCAGATAACAGATGGTGCTTGCAATTACAATTTTTTATGATAATCTTCATTCAGATCACTATAACTGTTGCGTTTCATATCATTCAACAAGAAATTCATCCCTAAATTATCGGTAATTTCGTCTAACAAGTACTGAACTCCAGCTGTAAATTTATAACTGGGGATTACTAGTTTGATTTTTCCAAGTTTTAATCTGGAACTTAATTAACTTAATTACCCATGTTCTTTTTAACAAACTGTAACATTCTAAACAAAGCAGACAAGCTGGGCTACAATTGAGAGATTTGCATAAATGATTTCTTATTCGACAAAGATGGATCAAAGAGGTTTTGAAGAATCAAAAACAGATTGTACAGATAGGATAAGAAGGAAATGAACGTGGCCTTCTCCTATTTTTTTTTCTGTCTTGGATTGCTGTATGTCGTGATTAGATTGTTAAAGTGATGGAAGTATTTATGATATAATAAGCTGACATTAATATTTATTCCTAATTAATTATCATGGACTTAGGGCAATTAGTATTAAAACTCGTTTTCTGAAACAATTTTTGTTTTATTTTAAATTGTCAGGATATTGCATATTCCCATTCATATTTGTTGCTAAAATTACTAGTGTCCTGTATGTAGCTCAAAGTTGATGTAAGCTTACTAAGTAATTTTGAACCTTCTTTGAAATGAAATCGGAAATTTACTTTCGTCTTTGAATCCCGGATAATACCACTAAAAAACCCATGGTCGTTTTCTACGCAAACTAAAATAACAAGACACTGGATTAAAGATTTGGATAATGTCATCGTATTCGTGAAAATGCTTATTGAAAATCCTCAAAAGGTTCAATTTCTCTAGATGATTGAACCGAAAATGCAATTTAAAAGCTAGTGGTGAATGTTAAAACTAAAGTTGTGGTAAGTTCTGCTTAGAATTATCTTTTAATCAATCTACTATGATTTCATTGAAGTATCATAACCGGAAAAGTTCTGCATTAATGATTACTTATAGTTTTTGAAAGCTATTCGTGTATCTGATTATTTACATACGTTTTTTGCGTTTGTGAACGAATTGAAATCTTGGTACTGAAAAATAAGAAGAAAACTGGCCGTCGATCGTATACCGTTTGTATATTTCGTCAAAAAGTACTTTACATGAATCCTTTTAGGGCGACCAATTAACTTATACCGGTTTTATTCATTCCATTTATTATATTCCAAATGCATAAAAGTTGTTCGATTTAAGTAAAGCCAACATTGAATTTTCAAGAAATCTAGCTGAATTGAATATAATTAACTGTTCAGAATAATACGTAAAGTTTAATATCAAAACTAAAATTCAGTTTTATTGTACCATTTGGTTTTTTGAAAAAGGCGAGACCTATTAGAATTCACCGTGTTTTCTCAAAAAAAAGTATTTAAGTGTATATATGTTTCAGGTAATGAAATACTAGCATCGAAATTCGTGCTAAAACATACGAAAGAAGGAAAAGTGTATGTATATGTAAATGAAATATTATCATTAATTATATTAAATCGAAGTAAAGTCTTCTCTTGAAAATAAATTTGTTCTACGTATTGTATAAAATGAAGAAACGTTTATCTTTTTCTGAATATTGCCATAAAGAAATATTTTAATTTCTTTCATAATATGAGCACGACTTTTAGCAAATTTTTTGGAACTGATGGAAAAAGAATGTTAAGACTCCTCAATTAAAATAAATGAGATAGGTCGATTACAAATTAAGCTATGCGCAAATGATATCAGAAATGTAATGGAAATTTGAAAATTGCCACTTCTTAACCTCTGTAACATTTGAAATCAAATTGCTTACCGTTTAAAATGACATATCTATTTGATCGAAATAAAAACTGCGCAGCACAAAAAACAATCACTTATCGAAATGCATCGTTGATAAAATGATTGGTGATTGGTAGATTAATAAAATGACATATCAAGCTTCCATCATTTTAAACAGATAGTCATTAATGAAGAGAAGTGGACCACCGTTGACCATTAAGTTAAAATATGCAGGTCAGCGACTGTATAGTAATGATCGATGCATTGGTTCATCTCAAAAATAATGACTTATATTTTTTACATTTCAATGTAGTCACTTTATTTCTGTTGAGAATTTCTTTCTCTCGAATTATGGTGTTGGAATTTAAAACTTTGATTCAAATTTAAACTGGTTGTCCTCAAATTTTGTATTAATTTTAAACGACTTGATCGCTAAATTTGCATACTACAAATTTCCTGCTGTTGAATGCATTATTTCCATTTTTCTTACGGAAACATAATCTTTGTAATGCACCTTTTCGAACATTTAAGATCAATATGAAAATTTCTGGTGATTTTAAATTTTCAAAATCTGAGAGCTGTTTCCGTAATTTCGTTAATTTACCACTCATTTCAATAAGCTCAGGATCACTGTAATCGCTATAGGTCTCAGAATAAAAAGGCATTCACCTAAATTTGGACATCTCATGATATTCGTAGAATTTAAGCTATTTATTTCAGTAATACAATTCCATCGAAAATTTTCAAATTCAGAACCGATTGATGAAATGTGGAGAGTGAATGTCATTGACTGTCTTTCGTGTCGCATTCGTAGTACACCAGAAAGTGATGTAAGCGTTTCCTTGTCTTCCTTGTCGCATTCTCAATACGCCAGAAAGTGATCTAAGCGTTTTCTTGTTTCATTAAGGAATGAATGTACTTGTTGGAGTGAAGAAAGGATGGTCGGTATTGTAAATTTTTTATAGGAGAGATTTGGATTTGGCAATCAAACTGTATTGAAGGCTTAGTTGATTTGGAGAGATTTTCTTGACGTTATAATACAATTATCAGCAATATAGTAACTGAGTCGATTCCGTGGCTATTCTCTTTTGCCGAATAGTTGGGACTGCACCCTGGTTCCGAGAGATTTTATAGCTGGTGGGTAGGAAAAAAACTGACTGTCAGTAATTAAGCAGCTATATATTGCTTTTGAGTTTGACGGTGCTTGACGGGTACTATTCACGGTAAAATGGACAAAGGCGAGAGTAATGTTAATTAGCAAATCACTTAATAGTAAAAACTGATAACAAAGAAAGGATCGTTTGAACATATAAGGACAAGCCGATGATAATGGTAATCCAAGGATCATATCGCCCTTACGTGTAATCAAACTACGCAGAACCATGGAGACAAAAAGCGCTCTGTGATCAAAGGGTACCTAACG
Source organism: Cercopithifilaria johnstoni (assembly GCA_916381525.1). Taxonomy (NCBI): domain Eukaryota; kingdom Metazoa; phylum Nematoda; class Chromadorea; order Rhabditida; family Onchocercidae; genus Cercopithifilaria; species Cercopithifilaria johnstoni. The sequence goes on from CAKAEH010001246.1 coordinate 48,346, forward strand.
TTTGCAAGTAGTGGCGGACAAAACACAAAATGAATAAAGGATTAGCTTAACATTGAGGCATTTATGGGTAATCTCTGTAGTAGGAATGATTTCTAGAACGACAAATTTAGAACAATTTTCTGGAATGCAATACTTCGATTATTTAGACGCAATTAATTGTTTAATAAGATTATCTCTGATTTCCGACAGTCAGTATTATTCAGATAAGATGGAAATCCTAAGAAAATTATGGGTGGGTGCAGCGTTTATCATTACCATTTCTCATCTTGTCAATCTTTATGGTTATTATGATGCTTTGGACTATGCCCAGATTGTTAATGCATCAGGACCTAATTGGTTGTAACAGCCAAGCAAGTTATATTGATGAATGTCATGAGGCAAGGTATCTTTTCGAACTTAATTTTTCCCACTTCCCCCAATTTTTTTTAATCCTTTCATTTGAGCACCCTTCTATTATTAATTTTATCCTTTTACAACTGAACACTAATCCCGGTTGTATGATTTGGAGAAAGTAATTGATATGGAAAAGCAGTCCTGAATGGGAATCTCAAAGAATGCGTCGAAAAATCCGAAATAATGTTTAAGCGTTCTATTATCATTTTCGAAATCATTATGGTGCGGTTTTAAAATTTCTCTCATGAAGTGAATGCATAATAGACAGCACCTCAATAGATCAATCTCTCCATTAGGATTATTTTTCTTTGCTTTTAAATCCATTTAAGGACTGCTCGTTAGTTACTATGTTTGATTCCATTCAAAAAAGACAACATTTTTTCCTCTTTTCTCGTACAAATAAATTGAATAATCGGATCAATAAAATTGAGCTTTTTTCTTTAATTCAAATCTATGCAACTACAGTAACTTTTCAATCAAAGGAAGCAAACGGATATATTGTTTTCACTGAACACAAATTTACATCTAAAGCTGAGCCTCGTCTTTTATATGGAGACAGTCAAAAAGTGTGCAGTGCTTACTGTGTGAGATGAATATTGTAAAAATTTTTAAACATTAATAGTTCTATAATCTTTCCGATTTCATTTGAAAAGTTCAAATGGCAAAAATGAAGGAACTAAATAAAGGCTCGAAATAATTTAATTTCCGGATGAAATTGGCGATGAATATTTTCATTATGCCATAAATTATCATGCGAAGAAAATATGTTAACCACATAACGGCAAATGAGTGTAGCACATTTATTTGAGAATAAAGAAAACATTTTTATGTTTTAACGCTTGCTTGCCGGATTCTTCCTTAACAAAAATTTAATTTCTTCAAAAGATCACTACATATTGAAAGCGGTTTTGTGATTTATTACCACCTTTAAATGATGTTTTAATTTCCAGTAGTGACAAAATTCCAACAAACATGTCAGCCAGAAACAATGTTTATGATTCATCTAAATTGCAAATTAGCAAAGGAATTATTTTCAACAATGCTATCTCTATTGGCTACTGTATCATCCTTTATCTTTGATACCTTTCGTTGTCAGGTATCATTTACATCATAATTTTTGTTTAATGAAAAAGTTTGCATACAGAATGATATTGTGGAAATCTTCAAAGGGGTAAAAGAAAAGGGAAAGTTGATGGGTTCTGGAGTGACAAGGTGTGCCATTAGGTCTCAACTTGTACAGGGCACACAAGACAATTGGAAGTAATTCAGTTTACAGCTGTTGAATGGATTTATTTAATGGGCTTGTTAGTTAAATTCTGCTGCTCCCACCATTAACCTGAGACATTGGACATGTGGTACTATCTCGTTGATTTAATCAAAACTTTCAAGCTTACTACAACATGTAGGAATGCGTCGTCATCCGATCAAGCTACACGACAGTAAACTGATAACATCAGATGCTGAGTTGAGTTAACATTAACTGATCAAAACTAAATTTAGTTTCAGTTAGTAACATACAAAAATATTGTTTCTTTCTGTGTCCTGATGTTTGTTGTCCTTGGAAATTTATACATTCTGCGTAATGTAAATGTTGAAGACGATTCGATAACGATAATTGTTGCTGATCGAGATACGTATATAATCAAGAATGGTTGTATTACCACAATGATATCAGAGCAAGGTGCCAGATTCCCTATTTTACAGAGTGTATCGAAATTCTTGGAAAAAACACTTGATTCATTATTATTAAGCCAAAAAATTTCAAGTTGTGGGTACCAAACCCGTGAATGGAGCAATCATTAATTTGATGCTGATTACAAATATGCACGAATAAGAAACAGCAATTGGAACAAGCTATATCTGTTGATTCGATTTACTAATTGATTCTGATCCTTATTTCACGCTATACGAGAAACATGTTGTATAATGATCACGACATAATTTTTAATCAATGATTCTTTTGACAAGCAAAATTCTCTGATTCCAATTCTAAATATTATCTAGTTAGAATCCGAAAAACAACACTCTTCTATTATCTCGCTACGACAAAGTACCTTTTGTTACTCATTAGTAACAAAAGTCGAACTTCCGAGCATACGCGCATTCGAAATGTCTTACAACTTAAAAGGCAGCATCCTATAAGAACAGATTACTCTACAAAGGGCAGTGTTTGAAAGGCAAATTATCCTGTGAATCTTTGAACTTCATTTTATAAAGTTTTCTTCCCATTTAGCTAATTCATCGTTGGTTCGAACAAATACCGGCCATATATGATTTCAACTTTTTGAGAGCCTTATAATTGTCGCTTGTTTATTGGTGATATTTTGACTCAGTTCAACAATTTCTGAGTACCTTTGTTGTCTCGTACAATGCTGTAGGTAATTAATTTAAATGAAAGTTAGCATTCACTTAACCTAATATATTTGTTTATTATATTCATTAATTCGGTTAAATTACTTGTTCATTTCTATGTTACACAAAGTTTCTTTCAAGAAAGGAAGAAAAATCAGGAATGAATTGGAATTTTATATTAACTGATAAAAATTTGCCCTATTTCGGTCACTTGAATGATGCTATATGTGATAGCAATGATAACAACCAACACTAAAGCCTGAAGACACATTGCCAAGCAAATTATTAAACACTTCACATCTTCAGTAATACATACGAGCTGATTTACTGCAGTGGGATTTCGTTCTGCCTACAACAGCAACCAGTTTTAACAATGTTTAGCAGGTAATTCCAAAAATGACCGAGTGATTTAATCTGAGCTCTTTTACTACTTCCAATATTTGCAAAAAATTTATCATATTTAAACTTACGCTATCACTGACGTCTGTTAATGATTCCTCGTAAAGCATCAGCATTGATTTTGTTTGCACACCATTATTTCCTAAGTAATTTGTTCAAGTATCGCATAAATTTTTATAAAATAATAGAAATAAAATTGAGTGTGAATCATTTTGAGGATAAGGATGAAACATGCTAAATTAAACATGAAGTTTGGGATTGTAATCTGGAAGAGTGAGTCATACTTCCTCCTCTTTTCCATAACTTTTGTTTGAGTTTGAGCTTATTCGACGATTTTACAGCATATATATCGCCAGAAAGTTGAAACAGACGTGATTCAGATGGTGCCATCACTGACCGCCTCTTCCGCGCCTTATTTTTAATTCTAAAATCAATATTTTATAAGAAATTTCAGAATACTGAAACTTATTTGAGTAAAACTAAAGCGTATAAAATATTTCTGTTATATTATTGAAGTTATACTTGATTTGTTGGTTTTTCTTGGAATTCACTTGGTTGCAGCTATTTGAATCACACAATTCGTCGCAAGGGATAGCATAAGCCTCATAGATAATATCGGTCTGAAAATGTGCTGAGGGAAATATTAACGACGCAAAACAAATACATTTCGGTTTCTATTCCAGAATCTTTGGACTATCTCAAGCACATTAAACTCGTCAAAAACTCAGGAATTCAGCGCAATCCTGTAAAACTTTAAAATATATGAATTATTAAGCAAGTAATATCACCTCATCTAAGAAACCACTAAAGACAATGGTCAACTGTAAATGATTTTTATCAATTCGATAAATGCCTTTGAGCATTCCATTTGGAACAGCGCAACTGCAAGAAAGAATAAATACAAGCATATATTTATTTGGCTGAGCACTTTGAATGAAATTTGAGAAAAATTAGCAAATTTGAGAAATTTTTTTACCCATCCGAATCTATGATTGTAAAAGTTCTGCCACTTTGTATGTCACGCACAAATAAATCAATTATCGAAAATTTGATCGGCTTCTAAAATGATGGAAAATGAAATTGATTGTCATCATTTGAAACTTGAAGATAGATACCCACATGAAATAAGTGTATCCAACATTTAATAACTATAATTTCATAGTAGTAGTTCAGCCAGGAATAAATGAATACTTCATGTAATGTCAGTAAAAGATAGCCTTCATCACCGATTTGTACCACTTCTGCAGGATTTTTGTTTACATCCATCACTTCCATTGTATATCGCGGTTGAATTACATAATTTCGTAACTGTGACGCTATTTGTGTATTCTTCGCTCTGTAAATTTGAACGTAATTCTTTCTTTTGCTAAATATTAACAAAATTATCAAATAAAATTCAGCAAAATTTGAACCGAGCAGAATTATAAACTCATAAAACATAGATAAATGCTAAATTCAAAACTTGTTTCGTAAATAATAAATGATGAAGTAAATTTACAACATCTGTTTTGTAACATTCTCATCTTCAACCAGAAAACGAAATGCCAAGCGTTGATTTGCAGGTAGAATTTCCAAATCACTATGTATGTGGCAAATGACCTGAAATTTGTAAAGTGCGGTGATGTATATTATTTAAAAAGAATGATTAAAATGCTCTTCCGTGTTTCTAAAATTGCCATAGAATTACTGATATTTAAGCATTTTTATCCAAAATTGGTACAAATTTGTAACTGTAAGAAAAATTTGCATATGAACTGGTAGAAAAAAATTGGATAGGTGTTATTAATTAAAGAACTTATATTTTTTCATTTTTTATTACGAAGTAAATATAAATAAACAAATAAATATATATATATGCTTGGCTGACCTTTAACAATTTGTCCTTGACAGTAATGAGCTCAGTGCTACCTTCCTTTAACATTACCAAGTTTGAAAAAGTCAAATAAGGAGAAAGCTGAAAGGAATCATAGTAATGCACTTTATTCCTTCATTCCTTTTAATTTTTTTAAGGGAAAAATTATCAAAAGATGAATGGAGAAAAAGATATCAAAACGTTAACAAAAGACTTCGAAAAAACAATTCCAAAATTAAAATACTGTAATTTGAAAGAAACTGCAAGGAGCAATAAACACGAACAATTTTTTGCATTCCACATTCATTATACAACATCTCTGCATCGAATTCGTATACATAAAAGAATTTTCTTTCGCAGGAAACTATTTTATCATTTTTTGTCGTAAGTGTTCCAGAAAACATTTTTAACGATGCACCATGTATGTGCATCCGATCTGGTTTACACTTTAACTTGACTGCAATGAAATTTTCGAAATTGTTTCCTGATCAGATCTCGTTTGTAATTAGTATCATTTATTTCAAATTTTCTTTATAATAAAAATTGAACTTAAAATTGCAAAACTGACACTGTACACAGTCCTCCAGATCACCAGACGACAAATTTAAGTCATAATTCTGTAGAGGATTCTTGTTCAATGTTCGAGGTGACGTGTGACTCAGATAACACATGCGTGTTCCTCGATTGTATGTAAAGTAGCGACAATTACCATTGTCCCACATGAGACATAATTGCTCGCATTCAGTGGTGCCACTTATATCCGCAATACGCTCGTCAAAAAAATCTGTGAAACCGGAAGACTGCATCCGAATGAATTGACACTGTGCAACATTCATAGTAACATCTGAGATAGAAAATACTGGTATTAGATTGTTGACATATAAGCATTTCTTGATGCTGGTAGGAGTTAGATACAAATAAGACAATGAAGACAAAAGGTGAGTTTGCGATAGAATTACTACCATCAATTAAATTTGCGGTAATGTTAAAGCAGAAATTCGTCTCAGCATCGGTGCGATACGAATGCATTATGAATAATTTACTTATGCTAGAACATCAAATTCGAACTAACGTTCCGGAAAACAATTGTTTTCGTATAAATCTACGTCTTTACTACGTTTGAAGAATTTTTTTGTATCGTGAACGTTTTGAATTGATACATTCAAATAACGGCACTGCGCCGCTTTTTTATTATACAAGACCGCTCTGCACTGCTTCCTGAAATTTGTAAGTTGAAAAGATTAAAATAGCTGGTAGCTTTCTTGCTTCGATTTTCTAAAAAGTGCTTTTTGATGTTAAAAACTTTTTCAGTGATTATCTCACTGTTTCTTTATCTCGCACATTATCTCACACCCATCCCGACTGATAACGGTTTCGTATATTACGTTCAACTCACCCGCTAGTCAGATTATCACTGTTTCGATCGCTTAACTTTAGTTTGTCAACACAGCGAAATCTCCTTGACTTATCAGAAGCTTCTGATAATTCCCTTTTATTCCCAATATCTCATAATCGAGTGTCCACTTCAGGTATAATGGAAAAGATACAGCTGCGGGAGCTATTTTTCTACTAGTGAGGAAATATAGTTCAAATATTTGGAACATTATGCTTCTTGATTAATTAAATAAATTAACATGAAATGAGTACTTTATATTAAAAAATGAACCCGTTTAAACAAGAGATCAAGCATTTTTCAAGTGAAATTGTTCCATCAGCAATGTCTGCAAACTTGTCCTCAATGAGATCCTTATTCGGAAACCTTTCAAATGACCATACTGTACTATCAGAACATTGTGTTGATAACCCTTCAAATGAAGATTTGATAAGTTCGTTGAACTAAATATCTTCATTTTTTATCATTGCAGAGTTTTCTCTATCAGCTTAAAATATAAAAAAGCAAGAATTTACTTTGAGTAAGACAGAAAGCTGTTGCGCTATAAATTACACTCTCCGAGACGGGCATTTCCGATTTATTCCCTTCTCTCGTTCGATCGATAAGCAAGCACATCGGATCGTCTTGGATACCTATCAGGAAATTCACTGCTGCACATTTCTTTTGCTGAAATTTTACAATAAATATTAAAGAGATGAAGTACAATGCACAATCTTTGAGTAGTGGAAGGAAAACTTCTGTTTTGAATTAGAAGCAATTTTAATTTCTTATACTACAAAAAGCAGGTCAAAGAATATACTTTGGAGCAGTGTTGGAGGCAATCCTGAAAAGCGCTCGTTTGCAATCTTCCGATTATTTCACCTTCCATTAGGTGACCTCGCTCGATAATATATGTAATGAACGCACAATATGAAATGAGTCTTTTTCAACGCCATACTTTTTTATTCATTCAATTTGCTTTATAATCCGGATCAAACAATGATTGGAACCAAAAGCCAAATATTTACTTCTGACTTAATGGAAGCCAACATCACCTCAATTTATCTAATTGTCAAAAAATTTTCAAAATCGTTTTTTCTTTTTGGTCTTCCACGCTCAACGACATTTCTTTTACAATAAACGTCTTTAAGCTTTTAGTTTCTTTAGAACTATGCAATTTTCATCATAATCCATTTTCCAACAACACATCTGATTTGTTTATTCCGAATTGCACTTTGAGTACAATCCTCAAATTCCTCCTTCTTTATGATACCAAATGAAAAAGCACAAGTCTTGTTGACCTGTTTCGTCTGCAATGGAACAAGCCCATCTACACAAAAACTAACTGAACAAGGTTTTCTAATTCACGTATACTTCTCAACTCCCGCAACTATCACTGCAATCGGATTTCCTAAATTATCCGACATCTTATTTATGCCATTTTTAGGACAAACCAAAAAAAAAGAATTACCGTCAATGGAGTCGAACAGTGTCATCGTTGGTTTGGTGCAAATAAAAGAGGATGCAAGAAATAATAATTGATTCATGAAGCAACCCACTGAAAAGTTTTTCCGATCAATTTTTAATTAAATACTTTTTTTCAAAACTTCGAAAATTAGAAGAAATCCTCGAAGGATGTTTTTACCAAGCAAAGGTCACCAAAGTGATGCATATACACTAAGTGCAAGAAGTGAATTAAATTTCCAAGTTGTATTCATTTATTTTTATATTTGTCCCATCATTTGTTCATTTAATACGACTATTGCGAAAACCTCCTGGTTATTTTTGTTTGTAATGATTATATACATAATAAGTACATTAATCAGTGATAAATCATAAACCAATCAACTTTTTCATAATTCGTTGTTTGTAGCAAGTTATCAATTAAGCATTTAAAATTCAACCTCATTAAAAATGCACGGTGCATTTTATTAGCAAGTCCAGTTGTATTCCATCAACCAAATTTTCTGCTGCCTTTTATTATTCGATCAAATTTTATGAAACTACGCATCTGCTTAATAGCACCTACTAATCTTCCGCAATATTTACAAAACTTTCCATGATGACTTTAAAAGTTGAAAAACTGCAGAATGACTTGAGGTCGGCACAATATTTTTGACATCATGCGATACACTAATAAACCATTGATGAAAAGCCATCAGGTTACATTTTTAATATAAACGCAGAGATTTATCACCAAGTTTGAGCTCTTTAAATCTCCCATTTCTAAGTTTTCACTCTTTCAGTCAGCTATTTGTTCCAATCCATCCGCTAGTCAAATTTCAGCATAAAATTAATAGATAAAAAAGGTAATAGAATATTGGATGGATTTTTTTTGAACTTTAACGTTAAAATCATCAAAGATTGATAGATAGAATGAATTAAAGGAAAAGCCATAATTGATGAAAATGTTGCTTCATCATAGTTATAAAATAATGTAGTGAGATTTGGTATGAATAACGCATTGAATTAAATGTCACAAGCTAACAGGGGAAATGTAAAATTTGAACAAAAACTTCTGAAAACAAGCACATCTGCGTGTCATTCCTATAACCGAGAAGCAATTGGAAAATCGAGAAAGAAAACCGAAGAGGCGATTTTATTCACCCGTCATATATTTCAGTCCCTCGGCTCAGTTGTAGAGTTAGTCATTCAGTTCTGCGATGCAATTAGGTCATGGCCCGTATTACGTTTCCCTTTTTCCTATCCCTAAATTTCCACTATTCGGATGTGTCATTGTCGTGTCCAGCACCTTTGATCACCTACTGCTCCCATACATCCAGGACAATTGTTAGACAAAAAATAAAATTAGAATTCAAAATTATTCAAACGAAAATATTTTTATATACGATTTTTGTTTGCTAATCGGATTTTTTTTTTGAATTTTTGAAAAATACATGATTCATAGTTTATAAAGAGATTTGAACTTTGGTTCATTGTAAGATTTGCTTGACTTATTTATTCAAAATAGAAGAAAGAAATGAAATTTGGAAATAGCAATGAATTGAGTCCTGAAAACAAGGAATAACTTCTGTACCTCTGATGTCTAGTCTTTTCAGTTGAAATAGAATGATATTGGTATAGCTATTTTTGACAAGATAACAGTATATCGTATGCCTAAGGTCAGATCCTCAAACGTGTATAGATTGGTATTAATGCCAATTAATATTCATCAGTGTTATTATTACTACCAGCATGAAAAATACAAAAGTGATGAGAATCTGCGATCGAAAAATTTACATTAGAGAAATTCATGGAAATAACTCTAGAAAATTTATTCAAAAAGTAAATATACAGTGATTAAGGAAATTGAATCAAGCGAAGTGGACCAATAAAGCGAACGAAGACAATCAAATAAATTCAAAAAATAATAAGCCGAAGGGCGAATTTCAGCATTAAATGAATTCTCGAAAGAACTCGTATCAAACGCAAACCATCGATGGAGCCATAAACGGAATTTCGCATTTCATGTTAATCTGCCATGCAGAATGAGATTTTTTTTTCTGACTGTTGAAAGAAGTCTGTTGCCGAAGCCACTGTAAGATGTGACCATACACAACCCAAAAATGACTCCAAAAATGAGGACCTATTTCTGATATGGTTATATCGAACCCCTCCTTTAAAAGCGGATATAAATCGGTCAAGGACATGTTCGGAGCAATGATGGTTCATTGTTATGTCACTTCTTTTCTTATATTATGGACAGAGAGGTCCAAGCTGCATCAACTGGACCAGTTGCATAACGTTTTTCCAAACAAATTACTGTATTCGATGCTCTAAATTTGAAGCAATTCTATGAGGTTACTGTTCAAACTGGATAGCCGATTTACTATTCCCTTTCGCTTACTCCAGAGCACGATATCTGGAGAAAAGAGATAAATCGTGATCATTTCAGAAAAGATAATTTTTTGGCAACTTAGATAACGCTTATGTTTTACGTATTTTTAGCTGTAAGTTTTCTATGAAGTGAGAGACCTTAAATTAAATTCTTCAAAGAATGGAGCATCGAATACAGTATTATGCTTGGAAAAATGTTCTTAGTTCTCTCCTAATAAGACTTAATTGCAGAATAAGTTTCATATTGTTTGTTGTCATAGTTATTAGCATATTTTATAGTATAATACTGATAAAGCATTAAAATGAAGATAAAACAGAAAAAAAAAGCTATCACATTACGCATGAGCAGAAAACATGTGCAAATCTCGAGAAAAATCGTTGCAAAAATATTCAGAAAGTCAAATATGTAGTATTCGAAGACAGGAAATGAGTAGTATAATAGATTATCAAAAGTAAAGATGTTTAAAACTATTCATTTTTACATTGTTTTGCAGAAACAGACATCCAAAACGAAGGAATATTAAATCTCAGAAAAAACTTCGCCGGAAAAAACACAAGGACTGAAATGTTTGCTCATTGGAGAACGAAATGAATAGGACTCAATTTTTTAGAGATGGCATAATCATTGCACATTCAGACGATATAAAAATGAGGACACATTCGAATTTTTACAACTAAATTTCTGACGAATAACTATACATGTTTCTCCCATATATACGATCAAGAAAAGCGAAGTTATTTACCACGAATAAAAAAAAGAAAGATGATACCAGGTTAAGAACTGCAAAGTGTTTCTAATATCACGAAGCGTAAGCAAAAGTAAAATAGATATGTATTCATACTACACAAAACAGTATGACTCATTTGAAGTATACAATATCAAAGACTACCTAAATAACCGCAAATCGTACTGCACAGTAACACTTGCTTTCATTAAATAAAATTATAACATAACGCTTTTACCGCAATGCGCTTCTCGAATGTCTTCAATCAGACCTATTCTTGAGCTTCGCTTTTCCTCACGAGCAATATCACGATAACTTGCTTCCATGTGACAATCATCAATCATCTGTTCTCTCAATTTCCAACGATTTTTGTCATAGCGTGGATTTATCAACCTTAAATAACATAACGATTGGAAACAGACATTTGAATCAAAAAGCTTTAAAAAGCACATTGCATACGTAATCGAAAGCAAAATGCTAACACGACAAAAAAAAAATACCGCAATGTTTCCTCCAAATCGCCGCGTTTCAGATGCTCATCAAACTCGCTATCATCAATGAAATCATCCATTTCACTATCATACTCTTCATCATCAACATCCTCATCCAAATCATCTTCTCTTAGTCGACGCAGCCTAAATACATGTAATATTTGCACAGTAGGTTAATCCATACATAAATTTGTAATGAAAAGAATACTCTTCTAAACGACGCGGCTCTTTTAGATGTATATGTTTGTAGGCTTTGGAACGAGCTTCCTCTCGTGACATCATTTGCAGTGATGGATTCTGCCGCCGATCACCAACTCTTGCAAGATTTTCTTCATTAATTTTTCTAGGTCCTCTGGAAAATAATACCTTTTTAGTAGAAATTAATGTGAAATAATTCAGTACTTTTTACACAAAAGTAACTAATTCTAGGAAAAAAGTGATCCTTGCCGGAACCAACCTTGTTTATTAATTCACTTTTTTCTCATATTTTAAGTTACGCATAGAATCTAGTAGGAGAAATAATCATTTCAAAGGAATTTAAACCAGTTACTCCACATTTTCACCTTGTTTGCAAGTCTTTATTATTAGCTTCCTTCACACTAATTTTGGCTACATTTGATGGATGATCACTCGTCTTAACATTTATTCGAGACTGTTCTGGATGAGGTCCTTGATATCTGAAACAATGTCAGGACATAGCCAATATTCTCAAAATTACTCTTAATTGAAAAAATCTAATATTTAGATGAAATGCATGTAACTAATAAAAATTCTAAAGTTCAAGAAGTCGAACGTGAAGCAGTATTCAAACAAACCTGACATCTCCTGGAAGATACCGCCGTGATGGGGATGTAAACGTCGATCCAGACGTTAAGGATGATGGCACCTTTTGTTTTTTGGTATGATCAGTTTGAATAACACTCATCCTCTTTGTAGCGTTAGAACTAAATATAACGTAATGGACTGAAAAATTTTTTGTGTACTCGATTTATTAACAATTCAACAGTAAAAAAACCTCCGCTGTATGATAGCAGTTTTTTTACTGCTCTCAATCGGGTTTGATTTGCCCTCGCGAAATTTAATTTTCCTAATATCTCCTCGAAGCAGCTCATTATGTGTTTTCTTCTTCGCAAGAGATGGAGCAGAAAGGGGTGGTGGGCTTGGAGATGCTTTACCATTTTGGATTGCTTCTGCCTGAAACAGAATTACACATTTCTAAAGAGATTTACGTTGACCTACAAAGCACAGCATTTTGAGCTCCTTCGAATGTTAGACGATACATTTTCCATCACCATATGTTCATCTTATCCAGAAAAGCAATCAATACCAAGAATTAAGTGAAATTCAAAGGTTAGATTTCACTGAATGTCGAAGCATGAAGCTATTTGTACTAAATGAATTTCACCCACTTTCTTCATCAGGAAGAGGAAATTTGACTCCGATGGAGGTGAGCGACGCTTAGTTAAAACCTTCGTATCAATTTTTCTCGATTTACCTTCCAAAACACATGACGTGAAAGGCCCTGGAAAATCTTCTTTCCTGAAACAAAAAAGCTGAGAATTTTTAATTCCACTTTTCATGCCATAAAACACATATAGAAGACGCAGATAAAATGAACTCACGTCAAATGTCTCAAACTATTCTTTTTATTGATGGTGACTCTATAACGACCACTTTTGCAAGATGCACCTGCCATTTTTTCAACTACCTTCTTTCGTTCCAGAGCCTTCACGACACTTCCACGGAACTCACTGTTGAGACGATCAGATTCTTCCTACAAAACAGTATACTTACAAAATACATTATAACAGTGGGAACAACTTCATGAAGAAATACTATTTTCATGAATCATACAAATGAATGCATCAATAATGTGAGTTTAACTGTGTATATGAAAAAGTTTTGAATTTTTGACATATTGTTTCAAAATGTTTAAGGAATTAAATCACATCTCATTTCTAATTCTTTGCTTTGTTGATCCATTATTTGTAAAAATGATAAACATATACTGTGCGACTAATAAATACTGCTTTCTCTAATAATTGACGGTTGAAACTACGAAAAGTTTAGATTAGCAAGCGACTGAAATGGTTTGATAGACCTGGTTTGACAGACCAATGCACGCTTGTGTCCAGTGTTAGTGGCATCATCATCATAAAAGGACATGTTGCTTAAATGCCCAGATTGCTCTTACGTTGTCTTATGCAGGAAACAGTCAACATAAGTTTTTATTAACTATGCAATAAAGCATGAAACTGACCTCCTCTTTAATTTGCTGTTTTTTTAGGTGTTCTTCGTGTTCACGATCATTACCGTACTTTTGTTGTAGTTCAATTGGAGTGCTACCGAATTGCCTAGCAAGCTTTTTATTTGCCTAAAGAATAGAATAAAAATGAATCGATTTTACTTCAAAAGAAAAACTACGAATCCTACCGCCAAGATATTACAGTTGATAGAATGTAATCCATTAATCTGCAGGAATCTTTTGGAAGTTCCTCAAAATCCTAAGAAAACTCTAACCTTTCCACCATAACTTTGCAATCTTAATTTTATAAGTTCCTCCTTTTGTTTCGTTTTCTGAATTATTGCTTTCCGCTTTTCCTCTTCCTTTCTTTTTAGAAATAATGCTATTCTGCTCTTATCGACATCCGAATCATCTTTCGTTTTTCTTTTCGGAATGACAAACTGAAAACCCAGTTCATTAGTGTACACAAATTCACTCCTGCATAATTATCTTTGGATACCCGTTTATCCAAGTAATTCCTAAGACAATTTGAAATTACCTTGCAATTTGCACCGAGCAGCACTATCATTTGATTAATTTAAGAAAAAGAAACTGTAAATTAGAAAATGTGACTATACAGATCACCCATAAATCTTTGAAACAATCGAAAATGAACAGGATAATGAAGTCCTCCAAAACTTATCATTTATCAAGACTGCTAAGATCAATCCCATAATCTAACAAATTTAACAAACTATAAGAGTACCATCGTTTCAGCAGCGTCGAATCACGACTAAGCATTAACCCGAAGTTTCGACCAGTAGGCAAAACTTTGCCAACTATTGGTCAGGCAAACTTAAAACTCAGAAAAAAAACCTAACCAGAGGGTGAATTACGACGACCGGCATCGCGCAGATAGAGGCGGGATGGAGGTTGTTCTGGGTGCACTTGTGTCACCACATGGGAACATGTTGCACGGAATAAATGGTGTGTTCAAGAAAAGAAGATTCGAGTGAATGCAAATTTATAATTTATTCTATTTAAGTGGCCTTCCACTCCCAGCAATGTGTCATTTTCTCAACGCAAAAACCTTAAAAACCTGAAAATAAAAAGTGGAGAAGACCTGGTGAAGTATAACGATACAATTATCTTCTTTAGCAAGACTTCATTTCATCCAGAGAAAAGAAGTTATGAAATTAAAACTTAATAAAAATCCAGTAAATACTATCCTATTCTACCTCCAAAAGAAAATGATAACAAATAATCTGAAGTACTTTCGATTTTTCGAGCGGAGATTTCACAATTTTCGATTGCTTCCGTTCTGCAGCCAACCGTACATCCATACATTTTTTAGTCTTTTGATGCGCTTCATCGATCTTCTTGATTTCTTTACTCGCATTTTTAGTATTACTACTTGCTTGTTTTAATATATCGTCGAATATATCCATAAATAACCATTAATCTGAAAGTATATGTATACTTACCGTTTCTTGTTCGCGTTCTTAACCCCACCCCGATACGGTAACATAATCAAACTTTCATATGAGAGAAATTTAAGAAACAATGCTAAAATTTCAGAAATCTACCAATCCCTCAAAACAGAATCCGATAAACCCTTATCCAACATCAACACTATCACAATAAAGTCAACCACGTCAAGCTAGAGCAACATTACATCACCGTTCATCTAGCCAATCCTTAATCTTTGGCCGTACCTTATTCGATATGACACAGTGAAACAAATGTTTTCCCAAATTCTCACCATCTGTTTCAAACAATATTTTAATGAACTTCTTTCGAAGATACTTTTCAAATAAGCGTGTTCGAGAAAGTTTTTTTGTGAACTCGTCTTAGTTGTTAAGTAGGAATTAAGGATATTAGAAGAGAAGAAGACGTGGAATCTGAAAGGCGAGAATCGTGAAAAGTCACACATTCAACATTTTTTCTGTTTTTTTTTTTTTTTATATAATTTTAGAGCCGCTAAAATTATATAAAACAAATCCAAGCTAATGAATATATTATGCTCGATTCACTGATGAATAGTTATGGTTAAGAAAATGCTTGCTGAAGTGATGTAGATTTGGGATAGTCTGCTCAGGTCACGTCAGTATCAACATGACGTAGAATATAATGGTTAGTGGTTTATGAATGATCCGCTTCCCATAATCCTGTACTTTTGTGTAAGCAAAAATGTGGCAATTGTTCTTCTTGTATTTTCTTGTGTGTAAGCAAAAAAATGTGCGCTTTGAGCCAATGAAAAAAATAGTAGAAAAGCTGATATAAGCGAATTAGTATGTAATTTTTTTATAATTGCCGAAATCAACACATATTTGGAACAGTTGTCAAATTCCTTTGCATACATTATAAAAATTTTATTCAAGAGAACAATCCTTAGCACCACGTTATGTAATTAAGCCAATAATTTCTAGACTCTTTTGCCCAGAACTTGTTGGTATAATTATTTACCCCACCAATTCATCAAATTCATTGAAATTTAATTGGATGAAAGATAAAAAAACAAACTGAACAACACACAAGATGAACTGTTTTGATCATCAGTAGAAAATGCGAGACTGGTAATTCTGAAGTTAAATCTCGAAAAAATCACCGTTCAGATCATATCCCTTTGTTCGAATACACACTGCTCTACTATACTTTTTGAGAGAAAAGTATTTTTTATTTTATTTTAATGAAGTAGAATAAGAATTTCAATTGATGCGATCATTAAAAATATTCTTTATTGTATTTCAATAAACTGAGCATAAGACAGAATCTAGTAGAGTTCAACTTCCGTATCACCGCCATTCGACTAACAGTTAAGGTCACATTCCTTTGTTCCAATGCACACTGCATTGCTGCGCTTTTTTTAAACTATCATAAGGACCACTGTATCTCACTTGAACATCTAATATGCACCTGGAAAAATGAAAAAACGCGTGTCGGAAAAGTGTGATTAGAAATATGAAATGGACATCGAACAACTTGAAATTTGAAATAAATTAAAAGATGAATGCCAATCTCAAATCAACCAGTTTGTTATAAATAGCTGCTAATACAGTTTTTAGATTCCATCATTTACACGCGAAATAGGAAGAAATCGTTTTACTGCAGTTACCAAGATAAAGTAAAAATTTGTGAAAAGAATTGCACTTAATTCTTTGTTTTATGAGTTTAGAGAATGAGAGAAACGGTTTGCAACCACTTTCGATAGGTACCCAGCTAGTATCGGCAGGTATAATTAAGTCAGGTGAATCGTTTACGATCACACCGTACAGATGATAACGACCCCAATTTAAATCAAATCCCACCAGCTGAAATAGAAATTGTTGCTTGATAACATGAATAAACTGATCGTTTAAGGCGCATGCATAAGTTCGTGGTGGCATTTAAAGCTTAGCTCGAGATAAGGCCTATTTCCTGAACATGCATAGTCTGAGCAGACAAGAAAGATCAAATCAATAACGATCCATGAAAGAAGGATTTACCCTTCTTTTTTTCTCATTACATGGCGTTCAAAGGGAAAATCAATTTTCGCCTTGCAGTTTCTGATATTCAAGCAATGATGCAGATACCTGATGACGCTTTTCACTTTTTAATTCACAATTTCGTTTTCTTCGAATATTTCGCTTCGAGGAAAAGAAAGTAGCTTGAAACCGATTAATAGTTCGGCGTTAAAACTTTTAACTTACATACGTAATTAACTTTATGGAATATTGATAATACTTGTTAAGCAGAATCAAACTACCATATCCATGAAGTTTCGCCACCGTTTTGTAACATTTCATACTTTCGAAGAGATGGGAAATAATTGAAAGATAAACAGTTCAACAGTACATCCGTCAATTTCTGAAAATATTTACTAGCGAAGTTAATGATGAAGTTATTTTTTAACCATAGAGCTTTTGAAGAAAATTCAAGCCCTCTCCTTTTATTAAATATGGGGATAAGAGGAGAGAAGGGCGAGGGAGATGAGGGAGTAGGTATTTCAAAGGTATTTTCTCTTTGTTGGTCAGCTTCTTTTTAAGAGAATTGGAATGAAAGGTTAGTTGGTAGCTGATCAAAAATGCATTTTGAAGGTTGACTTTATTTTGTTTTATAATTTCTGAAATTCCGTGGCAGTTCAAATCATATCATCACTGAAACAGAATAGGTGTTGAATCTTATAAATTTTCGATAAGATATACTCATCTAAGAATTTAATCATTTTCGTTTTCAAACATTATTGCCAGTATAATATAGCGTGCATTCCGTCTGACTGATATTTAGCACTAAGTGCATTGCTTTACATCAGCTGATATTGGAAAAACAATCTTATAGTTAATATAATATAATAAGCAGTACTGTTTCCTCTTTCGCTTTATCTGTAAATCTGAAGTCTTCAAAACATGGTTGTAATATTGCAATGAAAAGTCTATCAGCATCAAGCAATATTTAGGGACACAAAATTCGCATATCATTAATCTGAGATAAGAAATAGGAAAACTTGTTTGTAAAAGTCATCGATTAGTATCATTTTTTTGTTGTGTAAAATATAGCTAAAAAAAAATTGTGTCAAGTGTAGGTAAAGTTTTCAACGACTGATATCTTTGGTACCTTGTAATGTTTTACATGCCCTGTAGCATAAGCGATAATAAATACGGTGTAGAAGGACTGATCGAATAGCATTCGTATATACAGTGGTAATTATGCATATTTGGAAAATATGCATATTTATTAACTAGTGAAGCTTTTACAGTGACAATAATTAAGAAAGCACTTAGCATACTCAAAGGTGATTGTTGCCGGTAACATAGATGCAATGATCAATGCAATGATACGGCATGCTGTGAAAAAGTTCAGTAATTGGTTGCGAATTATCGACTGAACATCAAAACGTTCATCGAAAACAATGACTATTTGCTCGGATACACTTGTTGAGATCAGTTAATATTATCGAAATTGTACAAATTACTTTATCATTTCTGAGCATGTTACCACAGTTATCTATGTTGCAGTCATATAGGCTGACTAGAATACACATACAAAGTTTTGCTGCCATACAAGTGTATATTTTTTTATTTTTCTAGGTTGTAGCACAGGTTACCCCTGCAATTGGATGATAGTTAAGTTTTCCTTTTTTTGTTGAAAATAATACATCGTGACTTGAAAGATAAGTGAGGAAGTAGGAAAATAATGGAAACAATTGATTAAAACTGTACAAGTATATCAACTTTAAAACATTCTGCTTTGCTACACAAAATATGTTAACTTCATGGATATCATAGATACTGATCCATGATATCCGTGAAGCTAACATATTTTCTGAATTTCAGGAAAGTACTCCAATTGGAATACTGTATGGTTTCAAAATGTATGTTAATCGAGATTTAGTAAAACAATGTATTGCATCATTTTTGATCTATCCACTTTTTTTTATTTTTAATTAATGCTTTGTTAGCATGGATTTATTTCATAAAGATCTCGTTAAGGTTTAACGAACACGTTAGTTAAACTATCACAGACACTGAAAACAGAAATAAATTCTATTACTGCAAGTGAAAGTAAACAGACAATTATGATTTTGTTCTTGAAGAGGATCGAAACAGCGATAAGCTCGATCTATTAGTTGATAAGGAAAAAGAAGTGAAATATGCGTCGGATATCTTTATATACATCCTGAATTGATCCGAAACAATAGCTCTATGGTCTTCATAGAGCATGATCTTCATGTATTTCGTTTAAAAAAAACATTGACGTTGTATGAATAATATATCTATCATTCAACAAGAAATATCAGAGAGAATATGAATATTCATAATGACTTATTTGTGAAAAATAAGATATGAATCTTCGGTGTAAACAATCTTAATGTGAAGAGACTTTGAATGTTATAATTTGAAAGAGAAATTTATGTAAGCAAAGACAGAAAATATGCAATATTAGACTCGACAAAATCTTTTTTTATAAGTTCTGGAGAAATCGAAAGTGCATAAAATATCTTTGGATGATCTTCTAATTGGAGGGTTGATATTTTTTTGGAAGAATTATGAACCGAAAGGACTTCATAAGCTAATGTTTGCTTTATGATCAATCTACAAATCGTTTGATTGATCTATTTCTGTACTACATCAAGAAGCAAAACTTTGATGGATTTAAAAGACTTCCTGGAAAGTGCTTACATACGGTTAAAGTGATTCAATCTTTCATGGTTCCGCGCACAAAGCTTAATAAGCTTGAAATAAATTTTTTCAGATAGTGGCAGCTGAATTATTTCTGTGAAGAAAGATGTCAAATTTTTTTCCAATACAGCAACCAAAAACTTTAGCCAAAAAGATTGCAGCAAACCTAACGGTAACAATGACTCATTTCCCTTAATATTCGGTAATTTCATAATGTTCTAGTCGGAAGTTACTTCATAATTGTTAACAGTAACTTCAGATAAATGAAGCATTGGCTAGCATTGAGCAAATGGGCAAGAATGAAATCAGGGATAGATTTGCCAGAGCGATCAAAGAATCATTTCAGTATGTGAGGAATGATATTCGTGATGAATGGCACACTGAAATTACATCGGAGAAGTACGTTACAGGTATAAATAGTTTTTGTTTAATAAATCGGAACTTTCCTAATCTATGATTGCCTCTCTTTGATTATTCAATGAACTGTGCGAGGAAAGATAAGAATGAATGAAGTTTAGTTAGTTAGTTTTGGAATTGGTTGCAAATATTTTCTACGTTATCAATGCAAGTTATTTGTTGCTTGACATCCATCCTATCTCTTCTTTCCAGAGGATTTGCTCTTTGAAGAACGCTACAGCTCCGTTGTTACAGCAAGATTCTATCCAGCTTTGAACCGTTTCACGTATGTGGAACCTCGGCCATGTGTTATCAAAACGAAACATATTGGTGCTATTTTAGATGATATATTACGTGATCCGTGTGATATTGAAGAGAATTCTCAACAAAGGATTTCAAGGTTCATACGACGGATAGTTATGGAAGTTTATATTCTGAATAGGTATCGATTTTAAGCTAAAAATTGTTGAATTATATGGAAGATAATTACTGTCAGTCAGCATTAGCTTTGTATGAGTATATCAGAGAATTGGTCAATTATAGAGCCTAAATGAGAGTCATATGATTGTTATATCTTTCATATAATTCAGTAATTTAGTTATGTCAATTGAAAAGACTAAATATCAATTTCAATAAACTGTTTACGAAGAAAAATTAATTTGAAACATTTGCAGAGTTCGTCATTCGAATGTAATGCATGCTCATGCCACAGTGGTCACCGAGCATTCACTTTGTCTACAACTGGTTCTTCCTCGACTGTATCAGTTAGAACAGCTAATTGATAAATACCGCCGTGAAAAGGAGGGAAAGGTTGTTGCATTACTTTGGAAGCTTATTTGATACTCCTGTGATATCCTACGTATAAATTACGGATAGGAGTGTCTGATCCCGAAATCATTCTCTACAAATAGGCTCAATATGAAGATCGATTTTTGCTAAAACTTCGTCAATCAATATTGATAATTGATATGCTTTGAAATTTCATAATCTGCGAAGTTTCATTTCTAGCCGATGAATATTCGCATAATTGCAATGATCATCCGACAACTTTGCAGAGCATTATCCTATCTTCACGATGCAAATATCATTCATAAGTTTGTCTTCTTCATTCATAAGTTTATCACATTGGTATTTTCGTAGCTTTCCAATAAATCGTGGGAGAATTTTTTTTTGAATAAAACTTTTTTAGTGATATTCAACCAGAAAACATTTATCTGACTCGTGGTGGTACTGTCAAATTGAGCAACTTTATTAATTCACGAATGGTCGCAAACAAACGAGCGGCTGAAAGGTGTCGCACCCCTGATGGGACTCCTGATTACATGTGTGCTGAGAAGGTCTACCATTTATTACTATAAAGTTTTGTTTGACATTTATAAGTGGAATAATTTCAAAGTTTCATTTCGCTGATAGAAAAACTACCAATGTTGTTTATCGCTCGACAGGAGTAAAATGCAGTACATCTGAAGCATGGTCACACACCACACCATTGTTGATTTGCATCATTATATGTTAGTGTGTTTTAACCGTTAACTGTACACGAAACAGTTTGATATATTCTTAATATCACTGAAGCTGAGGAAGTACTTTAACAGTTCTATAACGATATTGTGGTATGTAACGATACTGGTGAAGAAAATATTTTTTATAGAGAATTCTTGGAAATTTTTAAAATTTTAAAAATATAGGAAGTGAATGTATGGTGTTTCTATTTTAGCAGTATAACTTGAAACGTGTGACAACTGTAGCAGATTATATGAACTATTCGACTTCAGCGGATATCTGGTCATTGGGTGTGCTGATACTTCATATGGTCAGCTATTATCCCAATGAGAAGTGGCACCGTTTACCTCGAACATTCGCCCTCCAAATGGGGGAAAGAAGAATGCCATTTCGATGGATGATTAACGATATGATGGTGCCTGAATTTCTATTTCATTCTACTCTGGGTCTATTTTACAAAAGGATAATTTCTGGGTACACCTAAGCACATTCTTCTTAAATAGCATGCAGAAGTTGATCGAGTTATAGGAAATTTTCAGCAACTTTGTGTACGAATGGCACAAAGCGGTGATAGACATTTGAAGCAATATCTAAATGATACAATGCTCAATTTGGATCCATCGGCACGCTCAACAGCTAAACAAATTTTGGAATCACATTTGATCAAAAAATGGTGCAATAAAAGCCTTGAGCAGGTTGTTTTAAGAAGGAATAAATGCAAATTTGCATTGTTAGATCTATAAAAATTTCAGATGTAAATATATTTTCTTTCCATAAAGAATTAAACATTCTTCTCACTTTTTTTAAAGGACAAAAATTATCTAGTGAAGCGTTTCATTTACGAGTTAGATTGGCAAAATCGTTCCAAACTGGATGCTGATGGCTACAATTACAACGCATGCGAAGCAGTTCGTAATTTCAATTTTTAGAACATTTTGTTCCTGGACAACAAAATATCGAGCCAAAATTTTCAGAAGTGCCTTGATTTCATTTTGATTTTGCTTACTCATTCAGAATTGATGAATGTATCCATTTTTTTCAGCCAAATCTTTTTACTTAATCTTAAATCCATTTATCAATTCAAACCCTTATCGATGGCACAAGCTGAATTTATAGAAATAGCGAAGGAAAACATTAATTTTTGAGTATACCTTTTTATTTCTGCAGTTCCATATTAATTATATACTGACTACCAGTTCCTCTTGCTGTTCAACAATAACCCTAATTTGTGGTGTGATTAATGTTATCATTGAAACGTTCAATTTTATTCTGTTAGAAAAAGTGGTCTGACTGACCACTTCTCCTGCAAATGTATTGCAGAAAGATATTCCGGTTGATTTTTACTGGGATGATACATGGCAAAAACTTGAGAAGCAATCATTTGTTTATCGGCTATATGTTTATGATCGCGATAACTTGCGAATAGGAAACGAAATCGAGTATGTTATCTTAATATTTACTGCCATTTTTCTTTATTATATCCTTGCAAATAAAGATTGAATTTCAACCGCATTGATTAGTCTTTCTCAGAACTGCATAAATGTTATCTCAAAGTTTAGGCGATGTTTCACACATGCTGATAATTCGTTATTTCAAACACTAATGCTTGCTGTTGATGCTGACCACCTTGAATTGTTGGACGTAATACCGGTTGATCAAAATATTCGAAATCTATGTTTCTCGCTCATGAGAACTGCCAAGTATCACCAATATAACCTTGCCAAATGTGAAGGTGAAGGTATGTGTGGAATTTGCATATATATATGTATACTTTGCATATATTTTCTTAAAATTTTCTTATTAAAATCAAAAAATATTTCTAACTTTATTTTCGTTTTTATCTTTTTTCAAAAATTTAATTAAATGTTTATTGTTTAATGTTAGTAGGCTTATTATTTGAATGACAAGTTATTTCTCCTTCACTTATTCTTGAAAATATTCTATCGTGACAAATTTATGTCAGTCTGCCAAAATCGTACTTTCAGAGGTGCTATTTGATCTGCCACCATCTTTCCATTGCAATGTGCGTTCGGCAAAAATCGTTGTTTATTTTAAGAATTAATTCCAGCTGATCTCAACATCTGATCGTAAAACTTGAAAACAACTAACCATGTGAAATGGTCAACTAATTCCGGTCATACCCTAATGCATCTTTCACCCTTTCCTACTTTTACACAGTTCTTTTGCTCTTTTCTAACAACTTACTAAATTTTTTGTAAACATATTTAAATCTCTCTTATATTCATTACGTTATGAACTCTATAAAGTGATGTCTTTGCCATCTTCTTCATTTTATTACATTACATAACTTCATCATGAGCTGATCTAATGCATATAAGTCGTTGTCATAACCTGTTAACAATCATTTTTATTACCCTTGTGCGATGAGGTTTTAATGCATATGACAAATGTACTTAGAGGTAAGTAAGAATCCATATATGTGTCAGGTAACTTGTATGTTATGCAATATGAGTAAAGTTATTTTATTTATGTAAAACAAAATAAGTGCGCTGAAATGAAACACTGCCACTTACCAATCAAAATGTGCTTGTACTGCAGTTAACTCCATAACTGATTAATGATAAGTTTATTTCTGCAAAAAAAAAATGAAAAGATGGCGTACAAATGTAATAAAAAGAAAAATTGGGAACAAATGAATTTTGTTACCCGAAAACAAAAATTAAATACGTTTGGGGTAATCGTAAATTATTATTTAAATTTAATTACTGATAAATGATTTATCGGTTTGATCGTTGGGGATTGAGATTGAAAGTGAGGAAAAGAGCGAGTTCCTGATTTTCTCGGAAAAATCATGTTCCTGGTTTTTCTGACTCGAATAAGCACGATTGCATATTTCAATTAAAAGCGAATTTTCACTCATTCAAAGCAAAAATGCTAGCAGCCTGACAGTCCTTAGAGGCGGCATGAATATTGAAGGCATCAACACACAAATAACTCATTTCTGACATTTTTATTTTTCCGAGAGCTTCTCCCACCTATGTTTGCATCGCTCTCTTCGTTAAATGTTATAACTTCATTTAGCAAAAATAGAACTAATTTTTAACTTATTTATTTTAAGCGTCCTTTCGGATAATTTTGAAATTACGACTGAAAGAGGTAAGGAGAAGGACGGAGAAGAGAAAAAAAGGTTAAAAAAAAAATTTCTGGACATTTCTTTAGTTATTTACTTGTTCGATATTCAGTTTCAACTCGCAATTATTTAGCTTCCCTTTTGTTGCAATGACTCAAAGATTTGAAATATTACAAGCCATTTCTCTAATTCTAAAATATATTGCATCAGTAGTGTCCGGAAAATGCTGTTCTTGAATTGTGATTTTCGGGAAAGTAGAGACAATTTCTGATGCTCATTTATTTTTTGATAGTTACTTTCAAATATAATTATAGGTAATGGCCTATAACGGTTAATTGCATAAGTTGTGTTATCTCAGCTAAACTGGAGTTTTGCAGCCTGCTAATTTCATTATTAAAGATGGGGAAGATTGGTTTTCATTCATAAGTTTTCCATAACTGGTAATTCATAACTGTGTTCTTTGCGTACATTAATAGCTATTATCTATGCATGTAGTAGGTTTTTTTTTGCATCCGTTAACTATCTAAACTAGTTTCGTAATTGCATGATAGCGTATGAACTGCTTCTCGCTTTCCTACATGTATCGGACATTTTCACCATTGTTTATTCTTTCTTTGTCGATCAGATAAATTGTGCTATCCCGTTAGTTAGTAAACACATGTGGGATTTCTCTTCTGAAGCCGAATTTAAGGCACTTCGGGACAATTAAATCGCACGATATACTTCGTTACAGAAAAGTCCGATGTCTTTTGCTAACTTCTTCATCTCTTTTACCATTGAGGTGAGAAAGGAAAATGAGGTAACTGAAATGGAATAAAATGGAACAAAAGAGAAGGCAACCCTAAACAATATGAATTGATTTGAAAGTGCTAAGTAAACGGAGAATCATTCAATCTCTGATTGGAGGAATTAGATGTAGATTAGATGCCATGCTATAAAAACATTCAGCTAAACCATTAACTGTAAAGGAGGTTCCTATTTGGCTAATCGTCGCAAGATAATGTTGCAAGATTGCTAATGTATTCAGGTCCAAAAAATAATTCCATTAGTTTTAGTTTCAGTTCGCAATGAATAATTATCTGTTGAATATGACAGCGAAAATCAATGGCAACTTCTGGAATGCCTCAAAATTAGATGTACTATTTTCGTCTTGATTCATTTCTGAATTGATATCATACTCAAAAATTTAATCTTGTTGGTCAAGAATATAAATCCCAACAATTATTAGGATTGATTTACATGTGAATATTTTGATCTATTCTTGGCTGACAGTGAACAGTAGACTCAAACAGTAAATTTTGTTCAAGTTTTAGTAGTAAGAATTGATTTTCTCAAAAAAAGATAAAAAATAGAAAGAGTGATTCCAAATCAATTAATACCAAGGTTTTTTAATTTTTGAAGTTTTACTGCAAAATTAATTACACATAGTATTGGTTTGGTCTCAGAGCCCAGTTTAATGGCATAAAGATCGATGGAAGTTTATTTGAAATCTAGAAATGAAATAACAACGAAACAAAAATGGATAGCAAGAGGAAGAAAGTGGTGGGTAATATAAGAATTTTGTTTACCTATAGGCTAGGCAATCATCGGTCTGGGATAACTGGCGCTAAGAGAATGCAAACTTTCCGAAGAGCATCTTCATCATCCAGTTCGTGTATTTTAATTTGCAGTGCCGGTTAGAAATTTCATGACTGCTCTCCAGCTTCTTTTATTTGCGTTTCCTAATTGTTCTCTTTCCTTCGAATCTTTTCCAACTTATCTTCTTTCGAATGATAGATATTCCCCTGCTTCCTCGGCTCCTGTATACCATTCAATCTATATTTTTGTTTTCCCCCAGTGCTTTCTTGTTCCATGATGTCTTACGAAAGTTTAATTTACATTGATTTTTGTCGAAATTTGACTTCATCGTTAATTATACAAAGAAATCCAATCATGGAATTTTAAACTCCTTTAATTTAATGTTATAGAGTACAGTATTGTTAAGAAAACGATCAAATTAATTGCTTTATTAATTGTTGTGTAGTGATTTCTAGTAATGAATATGTGTTTCATCGTCAAATCATTATCTGCTACGTTTCACATAGAAACTTGAAATGATCCTATATTGAACTAAGAAGGTACTAACGAAGTTTGGACACAGAAAGATATATATAGTTTTGAAAGATAGTTTTGAGAAAGGTGCCATAAATAATTCTTGTGACCTCAGCTGTGTTCAATGAATTTAACAACTTACTGACACTACAGTGAAATTTGCATTTTAAACTTGAGACTATAAAAAAACGATAAAATATCAAGACTTTTGTCAAAAAAAACATTCTTATTTCCAGATTTTATTCTTGAGAAAATAAGGATTGATTGTGATAATTTAATCCATATGCATACTATCATACCATAATGAAGGGCTGAGAATTTTCTCATCACTCTAATTTTATGATTAGGTGCCATAAATAATTCCGTTCTTTTTTTTTTGCGTACCAATTCAAATTTTATTTCTGTTTAAAATCTTTCGAAATTAGCTTGTATACGATATAAACATGAAAAGTGACTTTCAGGTTTAGCGCAATATACAAGATTAGAAGCATAAATATTCCAAGAAATAGACAGAAAAGCGAGGAACTAGGAAATTAAAAACTCGAAGCACTGTATTTCTTTTTTCCCATCGAAATACTATGTTTCTCTCTTTAAATCATATATAATTTAAAGAAAGAAATATAATTTCAGGTTTTGGTGCTTCAGTTTTGCTTTTCCATAATTGAACCCTAAAATCTATCAAGAGAATGCAATGAATCAGTTATATTTGTTTATTAAATTTGTCTTTGAATAACTGATAGGAATTCATAGGAATTTGAATAACTCACAGGAATTCACTAATTTGGTACAAATATGTGTTGAAATGCAACCTTTTAAATGAATTAAATTTCGAAAAATCTTAATTCATAATAATTTCTGTATAAAATTCACAGGAGTGAAGTTTTGATTGCATCCAATTTCTGTTGTGATAAATGCAGTAGGTGTGAGAAAATTTTTCCGATGGAGACTATGCATTACGTTCTAACAAATAAAGAAACACATCAAATCAACTTTATAGTTCTCCCTAAGATAGCATGTTCAATTTAAAGCAATTTTTACGTTCAACTTAGTGAACCTCCCTTTTTGACTTTTAAAGCCAAAATTTGTCACAAAACATACCACATAATCTCAAAATAGCTAATATTTTTAGAATCATCACCAACCTCACTCCATCTTATATTCCTATGATCCCAAATGAGCTTTGCCAATAATAGTCTTGTTTTAAGTCGAAAGAGTTGAAAACTTTTTTATACAAGAATTATCAATAAAACTTATTAATTTGTCGATTCTCGATTCCTGTTTTGACATTAAGTGAACTATATATCCAGGAATGTGAGTATTAATATTTGACAGGAACGATTGTGCTTGAGCGATTGCTTAGCAAACTTGGCCATGACATTGCTTCCATTAAAACAAGTGCTCATCTGACGCAAGCCAGGAATTCGATCCATACAGTTTTTGGATTTTTAAAGTGAAAAAAATCAGAATTTAGCTTATTTTGATATATCTCCACTTTTTAAAACTTAAAATTTTTGAAGGACACCACAGATAGGGCGGAAGAAGGAAGATTATTCTATATGAGCATCATATGTCGAGTGCAATGATAATTGGAGAGTGGATGGATAACATCGGAATTCTGTTTTTTTACCTACCGATCTTATCCTTTATGATTTAATTACTCTTTAGAATTTCTCTGCGACACATTCTTTAAGTTTTATGCTGTTGCCTTTTTGTTCTATCACAAAAACAACAAGTTGTTACCTAAACTTACAGTGAGAAGTTTTCTTAGAGAATAATCGAAAAATCTAATTGATTGGCAGCTATCAGGATTAATTGATTGGCAGCTATCAGAAGTTTAGATTTTCCTTTCGGAAAGAAAAAAACTTTTTATAAAAACAAATTCTGGAAGAGATATTTAAAAAATTCTCTGGAAATGATTACAAAACCAGACAACTTCAAACAATACACATTAGCATTTACTTCATAAGCATTTATTTCATTTTTTATTTGGAAGTTTAGAATAGTAGCAATTTATTGGATTAGGCTACATCGTTAAGAATTTAACATTTCGTGAGATTTAATGCTTCTTCCTGTAGGATTTACTTTCTTATAATTTTTGGACTCTAATATCAGCAATGTCAGTAATTTTGCAAAACAGACCTAAAAACATAATAATAACTGTTGCAAGTTCCGGTAATGTAAAGTTTTTTAGATCACAGCTGATTAAATGTTTATTTTTATCACAGTAGAATTCAGTTCTAGATGCAAATGTATGCTGATATGAAATTATTGAAAGCAAAAATTCTGAACCATAAAAGAATCAATCAACTGAAGCATGTATATGCTATTCCATTAATATAAAGCGGACAAGCGCAAATTTTTATAACAATGAATGATCTTCCTACTCCCACTTCAATTTATTTACCAAATCAATCGCTTGACTTTCGTCTACAGGTTCTTCTTTTTGTTGGCAGAAACTGCATAACTTATGATTGCTAGATCTCAACAGATTTGAGCTGTGATTTAACTCAACGATCTGAGTGACTAAGTTCCAATGGGTCCAACGATCCATAGAAAGTGACGGCATGCAGTACAAATGTCACCATCGTATTAATAGTGACATCTCCATTCTTCATTTCTCCAAAATCTTTCGAAACAAGCAAAGGTAGCATGCTAGTTTTCTTTCAATTTTTTGAACTGATTTGCATTTATAAGAATACTGAAGTGAACTATCATATTTCTTCCTCGGAAAACGAAAATATTTCTGGATGGGAAAGAATGCAGAATATCCATTTCTTAAGTTATCTTCGTAATTTACATGAAAGAGATTATCATTCCTTCACGAACTCAAATAATTCTGTTCATGTTAACTACTCAAAAAATTTATAGAACACTATTGTTACTCATTTAATCCATACGAAGTTTTGAGAGTTGCAAAAATCAAACTATAATTACTGGAAAAGCAGTGCGGAAATAAAATTTGGCTGTTTAACAGCAAATACAGATTACTTATCGCTTTTCTCTTTTTTTTTTTGTTTATTATCAAGTAGGAAAAGAAAATTAAACCGGCAGCTCAGCAAAAAATTGAATTAAAACAGGTAGGTTTGAAGACCGTAGCTAAACTTTCATTTAAATAGTTCGTTTATGATTAATTGCATTCATAATCATGAATTTATTATTATAAATGAATCAAGCCAATTCACATTAGTACGTTTGTAATAATTTAATAAATATTTCTGGTTTTGCAGAAGTGCTCCAATTATAATTTTTTATATTTTTGAAACGACAAGAAATCTATTAAATTTATTGACAGCCTCAAAGTATTTTGTTACTTTGCTTTTTGGAAAAATTTGTAATTAAAAAAAAAAACAACAGACAGATATATGAAAAATGGAATGCATATGCATGCATAAATTTTCCCCCATACAAAGTTTTAATTTATTGAAGTATTTTTCAATCAAGATTTGAAATGCAATTACAAGTGATTCCTTAAATATCAGCCCACAAACTTCTTTATTTATAATATTAAGGATTGTGGGCATCTCTTGATTTAGGTGTTTCTTGATTTATTTGTATAAGGATGTAATTGTAATCTCCTTGAAAAACCGCTCCGATAAGTTAATTAACAAATAGACAGACCTATGGACAGATATATTCAAAATGTGCCACAGAATTTACAAACTGAAGAATATATATCTTTTGAACTACTACTGTCACATGGTTATCCAGCTAAAATTCCTCAATTTTAATTTACCATGACAAAAGTGTTAAATTATTATAGGAAAGAACTAATTGTCTCCTGCAAACTGAATGATGTAATATTTCTATAAAGGATGAACCACAATGCTGCTTCGCTTGGTACTATCATCGATAATTTCATTCTCAGAATGCTATCAGTAGGAATTTCTGGCTTGTCGATGCAATAAAACAGTTTAACTCCTAATAGTCATAAAGAGAAGTAAGATATTTAATTACCATTGAGAGATACAACAGAAGAGAAAAAATCTGCCCATCTGTAAAGAAATGAAGTGCATAATCTGTCGTACATTAAGATATAGCTAAACTATGGTTAACATCAGGTAGTTGTTATTTTTTAGAAGAAAAAGGATGGAAGGAGAAGGAGAAGTGAAAGGAGAAGAAAAAGGAGAAGTGCCTAAAATCTTATTCACAAAGAAAAAAAGTCTTATTAAAAAGTCTTATTCACAAAAATTGGAAACCTAAAAATTTTTTGGAATCTCAACTTTTTTGTATAATGTGGAATTCTTTGTGGGAGAGTGAATTGAGCCAACAATTTTACAACAACTGTGTCTAACAATCAAACATAAACCAATAATATATTTTGCACTTTCATTCCTTTCCTTTTGCAAAATTTGTTCATTTTTTGCAGTTTGCATCACTTTCTCAGCATTCATTTTTATAAATGTCCAATTTTTTTCTTTTTTGACGATTAATTAATTCTTTAGAGAATGTGAGGAAGCAATTAGTAGTGATATGAGTTAATTAATACATTTAATAGTGTTGAGGGGTAACGATGCATTTCGTTTCTATTATTTTCTACTAGCAGTAGCAGCGTTGGATTTGATTTATTTCTTCTTTATTTATTCCGCCTTTTCTCTTTATCCAAATAGATAAATAAAATTTTATCTGATCAATTTTCATTGAATTTTAGTAAATTCGAAGGATCAAACTAACCGGAGATTACTGTCCTTCGGCATTCTGATGCTGGAGACTTCGTGTCTCAGAGATAAGCAGCTCTTACTAACTAATGGCAGTTTGGATGATTTCTTGCAACATTATATGTTTCCTATACAATTCATACTTGGTGTTGCTGGCAATTCTATCAATCTTATCGTATTACTCAGCAAAGGGATGCGTTCAAAGGTTTTTTCCTCCTCTTTTTTTCATTTATTTTCATAATAGTGCGAATTTTAACAATTTTTCAACTTTATAGATTTTCCAATATTTGATATGAATTCAAAGATACATGCATATTTCATTTTTATTCCAAATGAAAGACAATATTTTTAGACAAATTTGTTGTTATCAGCAATGGCATTTGCGGATTTGGCCCTATTATTTTGCATGTTACCGCATTCGTTGGCCTCCTTTGAAATCGCATATCGCAGCTATGCATTTCGCTATTTTTACTATGTTAGCAAGCGACAATTAAATGCGTTCGCAAATTTTTTCTCCACAGCAGCAACTTGGCTCGTCCTTTTCCTATATTTTCCACTTTTTTTCTTTTATTTTACGAACTATTGAATTATGAGATATGCAAATAAGCCGAAATTACCGCTATCCTTTATATAACTTATAATTTTATATATTCATACCAATGCTCTCATTTAATGAGCTATAGTTTGGGAAATAGCTACTGAAGAGAGCTTTTTCATTCTTTCTATCTACTAATTTGTTCTATTTCAATAAGTCGCTTAACTGTATGAACATCAGAAAATTAATGGCCAAAATAAATAGATATAATATAATTATCAATGATGTTCATTTTTATTGTTCTTATTTATTTGCTATATTCTCTTACACTTTTACTTTCCTACTCCTCAATTTATACTCTTACATTGCTTTTATAGATGTGTCTTTTGTACTGTTTAGAAATTGATGCCGATATTATAAAATGAGGTACTAGACACTAAATATTACTGTAACGCTTTGATCTTGTTAATATTGTCAGCATTTAACTCTCAGGCTAGTGCTTACGGTATCTGTGGAACGATTCATTGGTATTCGATCACCGGTTCATGCCCATTTTAAGTGGAAAGAAAGAGGTGTCCTACTGATTATTGTGCCGATATTCATTGGCGCATTTGTGATCACATTTTATCATCACATTGCTTACAAATCCAGCATATACACTTTATGCAATGGCACTCAATTAAAGGGTAACGTCAGGCCGGTATGTTCTTTATAATTTTATTCACTTTTATCTTCAATTAATTGACAGATGGAAAATTATAATGAGCTTGAGAATGAAACATTCTGATGGGCTCTCGATTATATTCAGAGCAACATGTTTGCTGGTGATAGCTGATAGCGGAGATGTACACTAAAATGGTCGTTTATCGGCTTCTTGACAGATTTCATGATGATATAAATGGAAGCTGAATCCATCAGCTAATTAAAGTATTTTAGATTGAAGTTAAATATAATTTTGCAGCGTCTTTAACATATCGTAAATATTTACAAAATATGGTTTGAAATTATTAAAATCCTAGTTCCGAAAAAATATAGTGCTATAAGATTTTGAGCTAAATTCGGTTAGGTGATCAATTCTGCAGGTTCTATTATCGTTAAGATCTCCCCGTTTTTCATTCATATATTTAACAAAATTTCAAATTTAAAATTTACCGAGATAATGAAACAGATGTAAATTGCAGATAAATTATAACTGGACTGGAAGTAAACTATATGGTAATGTGCTGACAAAGTATATTCATTATGGGAAGTATTTACAACTGATAACAGTTATCTTAGTACCCATTGTTGCCGTTGCATTCCTCAATGTATCACTCATTTGCTTGATGCGTAATCGTGTCGTAACACAACGAAATCGTAGTACCAGTAATAACAGTGATCATAGGTTTAATTTCTTGTCACATTTTTGGATAAAAAAGGGCTAGAGTAAATAGGATAAGAGAGAAAAAGAGACAAACAAACTAAGTTGGAATGCATGAAGTTGGATAAAAGAGATGGAAGAAAAAAATCTCTAGAATTTTATTTCTGTTTTTAAATTTTAAAATAAATTTAAACATAAATATCTATCGTTGCAGTATGCTGCGAAATTGTAACGATACTGGAATAATGCAACGACAGGAGAAGAAAGTAACTGTTACCGTAATAGCAATTGTAACCTGCTTTACTGTAACCCATGTAAGTGTCCAAACTTTTATCTGTTACCTTCTATTTAATTTGGATTCAATAAATTATTTACTTTCATGTCAGCTGTTCAGCTTACTGTTTTAATGGTTCGTACATCGAACCAATTTTCTAGACCAGTTTTGCCTGACTGCCAGGAGAGAAATCCTAAACATGGGACATTTCTAACAAATGTAATTATCAAATACTGTGTGGATTTTAGGCACCATCACTGATACCCTTCGTTTGGGAAACACTTGGCATATCTAAGGAGAACCCACGGCCTTTTTTAGCAACAGTTAGCATTGCTAATTCGTTGCTTATCACTGGGAAAGTTCTTAATTTTGTATTATTTTGCTCAAGTTCAGTGCATTTTCGTCGCCGTCTTATGCACATATTACTTTCCTACTTCGTAAGTTTTCATTTCACTAAATGGCATTTTCTGCTTTCTTTTGCATCCAACTTTTGCATAATGAATAATTATTTCACATGCATCCCAAATGCCTCTTCGAACTGATAAATGTGAAAATTTCCCACGCTTTTCAAAGTTAAGAAATACGTGCTAAGAACTTTTTCAAATTTCTTATAAAATTTAGATGAGGCGGTTAGAATGCAGAAAACTGAAAAAAGCATCGACATCGCAATTCAAAAATTCAGCATCCGTACCTCAAATGCGAAAGGCGAGCACATCCCTCAGTCGACGCTCAAGTCAGTGGCAGGATTCAGTGGGAAGTAAATTTTTGGCTGAAAGAAATAACTGAAACAAACCGTTACTTTTTCTCGCCTAACTCTCTTTCTTTCAACATTTTATCTATAGTGGTTTGAATAAAAATAGAAATTTCCCAAAATTTTTTAAACGAAGGAAATGCAACATTTAAATATGTTACTGTTTTATATGAGAATTTCGACAATCGTAAAGATCATAATAAAATTGCACTACAAGTAAGTATGTATGGGCTTGAATATAAACCTCTTTTTCTTCCTGTATGGTATTATGTTGAATAGAACTGAATAGAATTAAACTCAATTGAATTAAACATTCGAATGTTTGTCTGTTGACAGTATTATGTAGTTGTTTGATCTCATTTCTATTTATATATGATTTTTTAATAAAAAACATTAAACATGATTATTAAGCGATCTTTTGTATCGTATCAGAAATGACATCCAAAACAAACGGACACTGTTTAGTGGAAAGGAAATAGAGAATTTTATATCTTTGTTTTTCCACTGATCCGAATCCATATCCCAAAATATATTCAGTTAATTTACGTAATTCTGCGCTAAGCTAGCGTTCAAATCACGTTCAGTAGAATCCGTCTGTTGCGAAATTTTGAAACTCATTGGAGGTGGTACATACGGTGCTTGTTTAGGTATATTGACAATAAAAAATTCATGCTGCAAAGCTACTTCTGCTGAAAAACGTTCTTCAGCTGAATAAATGATGAGTTTCTGCAGTAGGGAAAGACATGTTTCGGAAGCTAGTGGCACTGAAAATTAATTTCATTGAAGTAAGATACCTGGATTTTAAACTTAAAGCAACATTTCCAGGAAGATATCAAATGAAGTTTGGTATAATTTGATAAAACACTTCTGTACAAATCAATGAGAAAAATTAAAAATTGTATTCAAAGTGCGGTACGGAGATTTTGTAATCTTAACTAACGGTAATACGTCGGAGAAATGTTCATATTGCTTTATCCAAACAGTTTGTTTATTTTAACCTAGTTCTCTAATTTATGGGATGAAGTGAGAATAAAAAGGAATTACCTATTGATTTCCAATTGTCCATCGGTTTATTATCCTCAAAAATAATCTTACCATGATCCGGCATAATATTCCAACCTTTCCAGTTTCGTTCACAAGGTGAGCCAAGCACCGATATTAATTTTCCTATTTGTTCGATATCGTTTCTGCCCTGTAATGTGATTACTTCATCAATAGACTAATCGATTATAAACTCTAAATTTAATGGAATGACGAGGTTATTGTCTAAACAAAGGACGAATCTTAATAAATCAGAACGAGATACTTCATCAGCTATTCTTCTGATAGTGATATTTATACTTGCCACAAAAAGGATTACAGATTCAGCAAGCAAGTTCGAATCTGTGCAAACAAATCCCATTGGAATTCAAGACCAACATTTTAACATTAATTTCCTAACTCAAATTCTTGTGCGGAAGATACTGAAATTCCATGTAAGATGTCATTTTGTTATAGTGAATCATTGCAATTAAACGGTACCGCAAATAGTGGCTCGCAATTATAAAATTCCGTCAATATACAGCCACAAGCCCACTCGTCTACTTTAGGATTATAAGCTGTCAAACCGAATAATAATTCGGGTGCCCGGTACCATCTGGATGCCACCTGAAGCAGTTAGTTACCTGACTCGGAACAAATTAACGCAAAACATTTTTTGAATAGCTGATTCCCTAGCGTCCAAACACTTCGAATTTTCTCAGAAATTAGCCGAATGAACAGAAACAAATAAGTAGTAGTAGCAAGTTTCCCTCTTTCCTTTATTTCGTTCATTATTCTTACCTGACAATCGTAATTTCGGCTGGGATCATCCGATACATAAATACAACATTGTCCGAAATCCGTAATTTTCAGTAGTCCTGTCGATGTGATCAATACATTATCCGGTTTTAAATCCTCCAAACATCATACATATTAATACAGTTGTACCAAATAGAAAATACTACAATTAATCGGCTCGTTTTTTCTTAAGAAGCAATTTCGCTCCGGAATTAATAGCTCACCCGGTGCATGATATTCAGGCTGTGCAAATAATCCAAACCGATAAATAATTGATACATATAGTATCGAGGAATTTCATCATTTAATGGACGATTAAAATCCTCAATTGCCAATTTCAAACTGGATCCGACATATTCCATCACAAGGGAAACCGCATCCGTATTCAGAATCACATCAAATAATCTTACAATCTTAATTGAAAATGATAATTCAACAACATTTACCTTTTAAAGCAGATAAAAATTCATTAAGAAAACTTCAAAAAAGCTGTTGAGAAATATGATCTCAGAATAGAAAAAACAGTTCCTTCGTTAACTCAACAATAAAGAAGAGTTTCTAAAAAAAGAAATCTTCCAGCCTCTGAGTGATCGGAAAACTAAATGTATATTGTGAGCTATTCATGTTGATGAATAAATATTAAGAAACATTTTTGTGGTAGGCATTTCGCAGGGCGAACACTTCTCGAATCAATGCAATTTCATTTTGACTGTTTCGTCTCAACGGTATTCGTTTAATAGCCACTTCCTCATGGCTCTGTAAAAAAATGCTTCATTGTGCTATTTGACTACCATTTCAGATCCTATGTACAAGTTTCTGTTGCTGCTGCCCCAATAATCTAAACCAAACTGTCTTATTCTGAAAATGACCAAGAAAATGAGACAGTCGAAAAGATTTACTAAATCTATAAAAATTTAATCATATGCAAGGATTTTAAAAATCATTATATTTATTAAAAAACCATAAACGATTAAAATATCCAAAATTATGGCCATTTTGATAACTTAATCTTGCTACTGAGCTGTGACAATTTTGACATATTATTTGGAGAACCTGCCTGGAAATGAGTTGCTTTCAAAACGACACCGAATGCACCCCGACCAATAACAGAAATGACATGATAAGAATTATCGTAACCTTCCGATGTGTATAGCCTTGACCTTGACATCTTTTTCCGCTTCTGCAACACATGAATACAATTGCTGTTGTGTTAGCGTCTACAACGCTTAAGAGTAATCTTTGTATGACGCCTACACAGAATAATCTTTGTATGACGCCTACACGAAACCATCATTTTCACCACCGCAACATCATTTTGATTGTTGAATAATGCCCTTTGATAAAAATGATTGCAAACATAAAAAACTTCCAGAATTACTAATAATATCTTCCTGGAAAGATTGCACATTTGTCTGACCGAAACGTTGAAACAACTCCCTTACTTCTCTTTCCAAACCTATATGGCTGTTTTGGGCAAAGAGAATTACTAAGAACCCAGAAAATCCGATACCGAGAACCATGAAATGCGTATTTCACCATGAAAAATAACACTATAATGTAAATAAAAACTTGATTTCCATAAAACATCCGCTCCCTACTTCATGCGGTAACCATGGAAATATTGACAATTATCGTCGGTCAAAAAAATCAATCTGCCGCGTAGTACTTTCTCCAGATTCTTATGACTGCACTGCAAATAACGGTGCGAAAAAAGAATTTAGGAAAATTATGGCAATGCTGTGCTTAAATTCCAACTACATATATATATATATATATATATAGTGCTGGATAATATATTTTACTAATTGATAGGTATGAAATAATCACAATGACTGTTTCGAAAAGCTGCTACGCATTGGGAATTCGTCATGTAATCGAAATTTTATGTATCAAAAGCAGACAAAAATAAATTTTATCATGTAAAGATTATAGAGTAACCAACTGGAACCGTTACATTAAACTTAAATTTTTATAGGTATATCCAAAATCCTTAAATTTCGAAAACTCGGTTAAAACCAAGCAAAGAAATCTTAAATGTATAACAATGCTCTAAGCAGCCGAAATATGAAGCAGAAGTGGAATGATGCCCCGATGACCAAGCAACATCTTGAGGCTCTCAGAAACGAACGAGAGCTTGTGAGCAGTTGTAACAAGAAAAAAAACTGACAAACACTACAGGCACATATCATGGACGGTCAATTTTACATTACGCAATCTGTGAATTATACATGACGCATATGACGCAATCTGAACTTAGCAGTAAATAATTAAACAGTGCACTTGAACAACGTATGACTTAAGTAAAAGAATTGTTCAAGCGACCTTTTCGTAGGATCAGACCAATCCTTGAGTTTTCTTCAAAAAGACAACGCACCATGTACACCTGAAAATGCTTTCATTTAACAGTTTGGTATATCAACCAATTTCTTAGCACCGAAACTATCCATAAATCCGATTTACCTGTACAAAGAAGGCAAAAAGCATGATGACCAAGTGCAACACGCTCCAGAAATTTACCATTTCATAACTGCGTTCAATGGCAGTTCGATCAGCCAGTTCTATACTTGCATATTGTCTTTGCAACCTTTCGATGGTATTTAAATTATTCTTAACATTCATTGTCACATTCTGAAAATTTGAAATCATTTTCAAAACAATTATCAAGAAATATTAAAAGAGAAGATCATGGGAGGATATCTGCTTAGATGAAATATAGGTACCTGAAAGTGGTTAACACGTATATCCAGTGTACGTAAAACTTCTGTCCCAACGTTGATCTGTTGATCAAAACCTCCAAGAAAGTGATCCTGCGCATCCAAAAGAAATAATTCGAAAAAAACCCGCTTGTCCGACTGAATGCTGAATGTATTATCAAAACAAAATAAATAGTCTCCATAACCGGCACTAGACATACTCAAATCAATCCTGAAATTAACAAGCTTCCAAAACTTTACAGACGGCTTTTTAATAAAAGTTTTAATAAAAGTACGCTCCGCACATTGCCAATTTACCGATGGAAGTTTAGTAATTTTTCTGGAACCTAATTTCTTCCCTCTCCGACAAGGAACAAAAATTCTAGAGTCCTTCAGTTCCGTGAATAGATGTAACATGAGTAAAGATGCTTGAAAATACTAGAACAGCCGTTATCCAATGAATTTTTATCAAGCGATAGTTCAATATTGAAAAAAGAAACATTTAGGAATACAAAAGGTTATAACAAAATTATAGATTTTCTACAGACTTGTGTGTCCCATCAGTATGTTTCAAATCATTGATCAGACGTAGTCCTTTCGGTGATGTAATAGAAAATGTAATGTCAAGTCCACCACCCGCAGTAACCTGTAACTAAGATATCGATTATTACATGACGTATTTCTATCATGAATCAAAAAGTAAAAAAGTACTAATTTCCATGTAAAAGATTAATGAGGACATTACCTGAAATTCAACTTCAAATGACTGATATTTTTCATCAGCAATCGTAAAACCGTAACACTCCGTCTTCCCTGCCGGCACAATTACTGTATATTCATATTCATCTGCTGCTATCAAATACGTTGACAGTAACAGAGACACAAAATGACGCAGGACCATTATCACAACATTCTATCTCTTAATAAGCAGAAAACTACTTCTACTATTGATAAAATTCCCCATCCATTTTCTCCCAAAACTGCAAAAAATTTTTTGCGACAAGTTATAGCAAAATAAAGAAAGCAAAGCGCATCATCTGCGATGCAAGACAGCAAACTGGAAACAACCATACTCCCAGTAAAGGAAATATTAGAAACACAAGTTACACAAAACTGCTCCTAGATATTACTTACGTCGATCAGAACTTATCACCATAAATTAAGACTGAAGTTCATAACATATAATGTAAAATAAAGTCGCTAAGTTCTGAACTGTATCAGTATCTAGGAAAAATTTATTTAATATTATGACTCGTGTTTTAGCCTTTACCTTTACTGGGAAATATTTTGTTGGAGATTAACTTGCCTCTTCGTTTTTTGTTTTTTCTGCTGACCACTACTAATCTCAATATACTCTTAGCGCAACAAGTCATACAAAGACTTCATTAACTTCATTAACCTCGTATTAGATTTTCTATAGTCCCAATTCTTATCTCAACCGTCTACTTGCTAGAAAAAAGGGCCCTTCAAGATAGAGAAATCAATAAATCGACTTCAGGTTCAGTTAGCGCACTGAGATCTAGGTTTCGAAAAGTGGAAATATTTTAAAAGCCAATTATACGATAATAACGACTAATGGAACATTTTTATACATCCCCTAGCTTCTGTAATTAAGCATAGATTTAATATCTGAATTATGTGGTATCCTTTTTGATACGTTTTTTAAACACTGAAATCCTGTCCTAAGTCATTTATTTTATTAGTGTAGAATTGGTAACAAGTTTTCATGAATAAAACCTCTCCTACATAGTATGCAGAGATACAAAGGAGATACATCAGCCAGCTGCAACAAGCACTATGTACAAAAGCTTGTATAAATAACATTTTATTTATACTAACTAATCTAAAACAATTGGATTTTCAGCTGCAAAGAAATGAACTGCTAAATATCAGTTAGTAAACTGCAAATGTAATAGAGATCGCAACTAACCTCGAAATAAGTGGAAAATAACAAGAAAGAAAAATAAACCAATCTAATATCCAATTAATCAGAGTTTTATCACTCATCAGTTTCGAACTGATCAAAGTTATTGGTGAAATAAGCAAAGAGATCAATCTTTGAAATTTATTACTACTTTTTTACAAGAAAACCTTTATTTCTTCTACCACCTCGCCCTATCTGAATTATGTTTCTCCTGCCCAAAATCCGTTGCTGATAAAATCCTGCAATCTCACATAAAACAACAATATTAAACATTTCTATCATGATACATATCACAGTTGTCTTCCCATCACAGAAATATAGGTCATTTTTACCATATCATAAATTGATCACATGAAAAGACGGTGCAGGTTAATATGTGTCAAAAAAGTTGTCGCCTTAATAACTGCCCCAGCTTCGAATTATCTTCAAACAAACTTCTTATCATATACACCTGGAAAAAACAATACATTAAAATGAAGTAACAATAAGCTGCTCTCATTGGAAGTAACTACAGT
Organism: Cercopithifilaria johnstoni; assembly: GCA_916381525.1. NCBI lineage: Eukaryota > Metazoa > Nematoda > Chromadorea > Rhabditida > Onchocercidae > Cercopithifilaria > Cercopithifilaria johnstoni. The sequence continues at coordinate 89,755 of CAKAEH010001246.1, forward strand.
TTATACGCCACATAAAAAAACTCATATAAAATAATGCAATAATAATAATAAGCACCTGTAATAAACCAACGACTACTAGAATGACCGAATTGACGACTGACCACAAGGTCACACGCTCGAGATTGGCATTCATTATCGCTCGATCGCGTGCTTCGTAAGCTCGCAATAGCGATTGATGATATTCGATTTTATTCAGTAGATTTTTAATGTTATTAGATGCTTTCTAAAATTAGAATACATCATTTCCATCAGATTTTTTCTTACAAAGAAAAATGCAAATTACAATTACATGAAAAGAGAACCAATGACTAAATCATTGAAAATATTCAGTTAATTACTATTTGACATAAAACAATGTACTTTTAAGTGTTAAGTCTCCTTCACATCCCTCTGCAATATGCTTACATTCTCAGGCAATGTATCCAGAAGAACGGATAGAGTGAACAGTAAAAGGACAATCTTTTAAAAAAAAGGATGGCACTAAGAAAACAAAACCAATTAAAGTCATAAACTTTCTAAGAGCTTAGTTCTAATTTTGTCGAAAATATGCAAACATACTTGAAATTTCTGCATTTCAAAACCAAGTCCACTGTATTCCTGCCTTACAGGACCGAATTCTTCAAGCATGTTTGTTTCATCAAAGCTTCCATTTTCATCTAACAAAAAAAGTTCAAAAAATAGAACTTTACGTGTTTGATAACTAAATGAGTTGTCGAAACATAACTGGTAGTCGCCAGATTCCTTAATCGAAAACCTTCAACAGTGCTATCATTAGAAACCAATGATCGCCTTTTTAAAATATTCGATGCCTCCTCCTCAGCTGCCATAATAAGTATCTTCTAAGACACTGTAATTTAAATTTCAGATGAATTCAATCCCTTCAGTTTAACAGTACTATTATTTCACAAAAACTAACCCTCCACAGATATTTTTATAAAAAAATTTGAAAAGGGGGACGAATAAACAAAAATCAGCAATCTGCTGATGATGATCGGTTTATTTGCATAAACGAAACGCAAACCTTACTTATGACTTCCCTCCACCTTTTTCGTTTCTTGCAGTAAAATTTTGGTACCAAAAAGCACCATAAAATTGATATTCAAATCGCCACCATCAACCACCTAAAATTGTAGTTTGAATGTGTCTTCGTGATTTTTCCTTCATTTATTCTCATGTTAATAAAGTTAATTCATTCTTCTGACTAGATGCCAAGTTTCCATGCATAGAGGTAACATTAAAATCGAATCCGACCAAGATGAGAAACATATCCACAATCATCATCATTTTCATTGGTAAATTACAAAAGCAACAACGATTTGATAAGTTATGTAAAAAGAAAGAAGCTTGCCTGATAATCAATTTCCATAAATTTGTGATGGGTATTATTGACAGTCTGAAAGAAGCAATTATGCCTGCCAGCGTCCACCTCAATTGTGTAAGCATATTCAGCACCGCGGCATATATGAATGAGTAAGCTGAAGATGTATATGCCATAATCTCGATTCATCTGATCTGCAACGCGGGATGTGTTAGAAAGCAAATGTAAAGCAAACATCATTTAAGAGCTGCTCTATCCTGATCTTTTTTTATTGATACACTAGTCGTTCTTTTGAAAGAGAAGAGACAATCAACCTAGCAGACTGAAAATAGTAACCCTTTTTGGTAGTGTACAACGCTCTCAAGAATATATGTGTTTTTAACTGCAAGCACGGCTGCAACCCGGAACAACTAATCCAGAACCTTACCGCATAATCAATCACGCGCAAGAGAACCTAAATCTAACAAAAGCGGCTTTTTGGCAGTATGGTCTGCAATTTTCATGTTTGTATTTTACGGTTTATGTAAAACGCGGCGAACACTATCTGGATGTCGTCATACGTGGAGGCTGAAACAATGAGGTGGGGATGTGATTGGAGAAGCGGTACTGGATAGAAATGATATAAATCGAATAGGTGCGACAAATGACCGTGTAATAAGAAGAGGTGCAATTTAATGCTGTTTACACTCATCTACAATGATAAAAAATGGTATTGGCAAATACTGGTTTTGATGACAATCGATTACAGGTTTTCTTGTGATAAGAGAAGTTTGCGGTTAATCTAGAATATTCCTTATCAAATAGATGGACATTCTGGACTATGGAATGTGTGAAATCTTAAATAACAGTGATAGCTCGTGTTATTGAATTGTTCTACCAGGCTTATCGTTTTTATTTTAATATCCTTTTCTAGGTTCCATATTCGAGAAATTAAAGTTGGAATTGGGAGATTTACTTGCTTGATCTCGAACTTATTTATGATCTCATCGATGACTACCTTAGGGCGACGGATCGAACCTAAGCCATCAACAACCAACATATCTGAAGCTGTTCCACTCTTACTCGTTCCTGTTGTTCGACAGTCTGCAGTAGCAATCCCCACTCAGTTCATTCCACGCACATTTCTTGTTGATGCTCAAAGTCTGCAAGCAAACATGAATTCCAATAGAGAAGGTATAATCAGCGTTTTAGCTGGATTTGAAAATTTAAAAAAGTTCAAACAAAATTAGGCATTCATTGTAATTATTGTCTTGAAAGTAACAGTAAGAATTACTAAGATAAAGTTATGGTAAGGTTGTAGTACATGTTTTTTGTTTCGAAAAATCTCCTCAACAACGACTGTTATAGTAATAAAGCTGCATCTCTCCTGTCATCTCCTCCCTCTATACGTATATATATGTATTTTCATATTCTTTTTAATAATTCGATCCGATCCCTCTCGTCACTATGATTCCAGTTCGTTTTATTCTTTTTAATACTGTACTTTCAGTTGCCTCTAATATCATAGTTCTTGTGCTGATGTTTTTGGGATTCATTCAAATTAAGTGGAAAGTTGTGTGATTCTTTTCTGTCGCTTATGTTCAAATAGCGGAGGGTGATGTAAGCTGCAGCAAATATTATATAATAGTTCATTTGTAATTTTGACACAAATGTTTGTCATCGAAGGACTTTACAGTTTATGCTACCTCATCATCCTATCCGGCAAATTTTCGTCGAGATAAGACCTTGAATCATAGAGGTAGTGAGAAGTAAGGATACGTCCCATCTCTGTTAAAACTATAGTAATATTAAGTAAAATACAGAACCAAAGTGCAAATAAGGGTTTTCCAAAGCTCCGAATGGCTTGTCAGATCTATTGAAGCCATCAGATCATATGCTTGGTACTTCTTTTGACCGTTCTTCAACCTAGAAGAAGCTAGCATACTGTTACATGCATTCTTTTCAGCTTTTCTTTTGCTTACATCAGAATCAACAAATTCTCTTGCTTGAATTGTGCTTTTTTTTCCGCGGAATTTTATGGCACTCCTTCACTTGACCTGTTCCATTTCCAATTTCCGTTCTCTCTTCAATTTCTAGTTTCGGAACAAATTTTGTCATTAAGACAAATGAAGATAAATCTCGTTTGGTGTTGTAATAGTAAGGAATTTTACTTGAAGATAGATTTAGGTGTAGCAGCTGTTAGAGACCAAAATTAATGTTGATGCCATGTGCAAAATTGTTTGGATCAACACTATGCCAGCTTCTTTGTTGTTTTCTTTTTCATCCTCAATCCCTTGTTTGTAAATATCCTTTTTTGTTCATGTTTCAAGTGTTCCAAGTTTGATATATTTTTCCTGAATTAACATTCAAAATTTTTGTTTCATTCGTATGTGTTTCTGTAATGACCAAAATTGCGGAATGGCATACAAAGGATAGTGTGTATTGTTTTTGGATGAAACATGAAGACGGATGAACGTATTAATAGCGGTCTCACATTGCCTGTTTGCTGAGTATTTTAGAGAACACCACATGATCGGAAGTAATTTTTCTTTTTTTCTAGACAGAATGGAGAGTCGCAAAGGACTAAGTGGGCAGACACAGAGACACTGGAAATTTTATCTAAATTGATAGAAACTATTGCTTATTGCTGTTGCTGACAGCCGTAATCTATAAGATTGAGTACTGACAATAAAAGCGATATAACGAATTTTTAAGCAGGATGTGATACAATATACATAAATATAAATATAAACATGTATATATATATATATATATCCAAAGAAATATTTGTATTTCACTTTTTTTTCTTTTTGAGTTATATAGATATTTATATGCATGTAAATAGGTGTCTGTTTGATTGTGATATTGAATATTTGGCAGCTTTTAAATTTTTGTTAACAGTGAGTTTCATTTGTGCTTACCCTTCCATTTCATTCTCATCACCAATAATGATTTATCTTCATTGAAACCGAAAATGAGGATTACCAGTAAGGAAAGTAAAAACTGGTGTTTTATCGGAACTACACAAGAAGTTTGTCAGAAGTTTATCGAAACATTGGACAAGAAATGCAGCTGTTTAATTTCCCAGTTCAAGAGATATTTTATTTCTATCTCTTCTTGTTCTGTAAAACATAGTATACATCTATTAAGGCAAAGTTTTACGTCGAACATTATCGGAACTTTAATCTCTCTATGTTACCTTCTCATTTACATTTATCACTTACTGCTTAATTGTAGGATTGTTTCATTTATTTCAGGAAGTATTTTTTCTGGATCTTGATCGATTAAGCTGATGTCTACATGTTATCTCTTTCATGAATACCCATAGTTGTTGTACCCTAAAAATCGTTAGATGGCTAAGTGATATATCGAACATTATACGTTCCTCAGTTGACTTATTAATGTAGAACTTTAGCTAACAATATTTAATTTTATTTTTAAGTATGATTGTGCAACAAACAGAGATAGAGTAATGCGCAAAAATAGCTTTTGCAGCTCTTCGAATGAAATTAGAACGTCGTCCAGCACAGAGATATCTTATACAACGTGGCATTCTTCCAGGTAATTTAATTTCTTCTTTATATTTTTTTATTATCCCCTCATTTTTTTTCTTCCATATGTGGGAAATTTTGTTTTTTAAAACTACGGTACATCAGTAGCAGTTTTTAGATAATTGGAAAACTGAGGAAATGAAGAGAATTGAAACTTTTCGATGAAATTAAGTTGAAGATTGGACTTAAAGGTTTTCTAAGTGGTAGACTGTTGAAACAAGTAGAACCAAATTGAAGAGATGAAGCTTTCAAAACCAGTTCTAACCTTCATGCACTATCCTGTTTGTATAGGAACCGTTCATTGTTTGTACAGATCACTTCCACCGATTTTTGTATTATGCATGTCACCAAAGATCAAATAGCGTTCAGGACATTTTTTTTCTCCGTCTCTCTTCCTTTCACTTTCATAAAATGTGAAACCTCAATGTCTTATTTTTGCGATGCATTATCATTGTAAAATTTATAGTTGACGAAGTTTGCTAAATAATATGCTTTTCGATCTTCTCCAAATGATTAGGGTTTGTTCGGAATAGCATAAGCATGAGCGTAGTGCCCTTGTATTTCATCAACAAGTTCGGCTTTTCATTGATATTCAATATCGATAACCTGTAATAAGTGGGAGGCATGCATGGACGTATGTCTTCATCACTGCTCTCGAATTTTAAGCCTTTATTATATATGTTTCCCTGATTTCGTTAACGAAATGAAAGATGGTAGAAGACTTGGATTATTTCTATGAAACCCTTCAAATTTTTTCGCACATTAGTTTCGTTTTTCCTGCGGTGTAACTATTAATGAAAGTTACTTATGGCTGTACTGATTAAGATTGCTGCGTTCAAAAATTCTTGAACGGTAGATTATAATTTTTGTTTGTCATCATTTTAAAGTATCAAGTAGCATTAAAACAGCTTCATTGTGATGAAGAATGTTGATAGATGGTTTGATGTTTTTTCTGAAGATTAAAAAGGGTAACTTAGACTTCCGGTCTTTGAGTTGATAGTTATTGTTTCATGATTTAACAAAACATGAGACTTCCGGTTGCCTGCATGTATGATTATTTTGCCTAAAGATTAGTACTTTCGTGTAGTCAACAGGAAGTGAGGGTCGGGCTAGCGGTGTGAAATGGGATCAAAAGAATGAATGTTGTGACGTAAGTGGAGGGACTGCTTCATGTGTGAGTGTGTATTTCTATTTATGATTCATCGAAAAATACGATGTTTTCCAAAAGTGTATTGCTGCTGATTAATCCGTTGCGTGGGTTAGAGGAAATGCAAGCATGGTTGGGATTCATTTGTTTATTTCAGATAATTTGAATCATTTTGTGGCGGTGTGGACCCCACACAACGGACGACAGTTGTTGCGCATTTTTTTGTTGTAATGAGTTGGTACATTTTCTGGAAATTTATCAGATTTCTGCTTATCAGTGGTTAATGTAAAATGCCTTCTCATAGCATCCTTTTCAAATTCTACTCGCATACATTAGAAAAAATTATTCTGTTGTTTTTGAGCACTCTATAGTAACCGAGCATGCCATGCTTCAAGCAAGTAAATCACAACCCAGTCGGTAGAGTTTAGAATGTGATTTATTTCAATGCTGATTTAGATTAAAATTGGGCTTTCCGAACCTTTAAGGACAAATTAAGAACAAATTTTAAGTTTTTAAGGACATATTTGAATTTGATGATTAAATCTGTGCAAAACTATGATTAAAGAGGCCGCTTGGGAGAAATTGAGTGAATACAGTGAATTGGAAAGAATCTAATTGGTGCTTATACATGCAAAGTTGTTGTAGAATATTTGGCTCAACAAGAAATTCCCACTTATTCTCGGATTAGTCTGACTATTTGAAATTGTGCAAATGAATAGCTTCGATTTTCGGGAGGTTCTTGGGAAAATAAGGGCCCTCGTGAGTTGAAGAGCTGGAACGTTTTTATTTGGATTTGTTAGACAGTTCATCTTTTTCAGGAAAACCTGGCTTGCTCGTTACCAATACATATATAACATTTTTTTTGCTGCTATGCAGCTTCAAGTTCTAACAGGCAAATAATATTTTCCCTGTTGGCAACTTCTCGAAAAAAATTTACTAATTTTGTTTTTTCTTCATCCTTGTTGTTTATAATTCATACTATTTCGTTTCGAATGCTCGAGCATTCTTTATCCTTAAATTTAGAATAAAGTCATGAACTGGTTATCCAATCACTGATTGCATCTGAAACATGATCGACCTTGCAATAGTGGTAAAGTGTTTAAAAATTATTTTGTTAGTTCCTGGGCAGCATACCGCCCATTCTGTTATTGACCAGTGTTATTTGAAAGTTGTCGCATTGGGAGATGGTTTCCGTATCCCATATATCATACTCGGCTGTTTACTTTGTGTAATAAATTGAACAATGGCAGGACTTAGAGCATTTGAAAAGCATTCATTCCCATTGCATACCATCAATAAACTTTTGCTTTATTATTGTTTTTTTTCTACTAGTTTTACTCTTTTTTGTATATTAACCTATTTGTTTTGTATACCGCTAACTGGAGCAATGCGACATTGAAATGTTTTCAGGAGGACTGTAACTCCTACTCTCCCCTATTTATTTATTTAATAACATCCTAAGTAGGATAAATACTAGTAGTATAAATAAAAACTAGAAGTGATATACAGATTTAATGCTGAATTTCTGGATGCAGGTTTAATTTGATACCATGTTATAATGGTGGTTTCATCTGTTATGGAAACATACTGTTGTTGATTAGCGCGAATGGAGAAGTTTTGAGTTAGAGATGGGAACAGATAAACACAGAAGCAAGGATGGAGCTGAAGACGAGAGACAGAATGATTGAGCTCGAGCAACTGCTCCTGTTTACCAGGTAGTCGGTCGTTTCATTGTATGTTCGAGTCTATATATATATATATATATATATATATATACAT